>JBCAQL010000062.1:0-33079 GCA_039655065.1 Glossophaga mutica
GCCTCCGGGCGTGCATCGGAGGGCGCGGGGCCCCCGCGCCCCTCACCCTCCCGCGCCCGGAGGCCCGCCCCGCCGACCCCCCGCCCGGGCCGGCCGTGGAAGGGTGAAGGGGCGACCGGCGGGTCCCCTGGGAGCGTCGCGCCGACGGCCCCGACGAGGACTCGGGCGCTGCCGGGGAGGGAGGGAGAGGCCTGGGGGCCGGGCGCGGGGGCTAGCCAGCGTCCCGGAAGCCCGGACTCCCGTCCGCCTCCCTTCCATCCGGAACTTGCCGATCTCCCTCCGGTCGGATCTCCGAAGCTAAGCAGGGTCGGGCGCGGTTCGGGCTCGGATGGGAGACCGCGCCGGAGTCCAGCGTGCTGCAGGGTTTTCCTCCTTTCTCCTTCCCCGCCCCCTCCCCCCTCCACCCCCCACCCGCCACCCCCCCCACCACGCCCGGACTTGGGACCACGCCTGGCCGGGCATCGCTGCTCCGGGTGTGGGGGTCGGGCGCAGAGGCGGGGCGTCCTTCCATTTTCCCACCTGCTCTTGGGAGAGCCCGTCACCCCGAGGTTCTCCCGGCCCTCTCCTACGCCAGGGACGCGTCCCGGCAGAGCACTTCCCAAAAGCAACCACCTCAGGGCGACGAGAAGGAGCCCCACCCGTTCGACTCCGGGTGGGTGCCCGCGCCCCACCTGGGGTCGCCCGGCCGGGCCCCGACATCCACGCGAGGCCCGCCGTTCTCTGGGCACGCCGGTCCCCACCCCCAGGTCGGAGGTTCCAGCGTTCGCCCAGGTTTCCCAGGGCGTCGCCCAGGCCGCCCCGAACCCGCGCCGAGCGCGCGAGGACCCGGGCGTCCACCGGGGTCGCCCCGCATCCGGCCTCCAGCGTCCTCCGGGGATCCGAGGCCCATGCCGCACACGACCGCCCCCTTCAGGCTCCTCGGAGAGGGAAGCGCGCCCTGCCCGCAGGGGCCCTGGGCCAGCAGCCTTGGCCTGGGGAAGGGGCGGCCCGCCGGGCACCCGGCAGGCCGGCCGGGAGCCGGACGGAGACACACGGGCGCTGCCGGCGAAGCCGGAGGGACCTGGAGGCCGGGACCCGGAGGCCCGGAGCAGGGTCTTGAGGCTCCCGGAGGCCGCCTCTCGCGACTACGGCCATACCACCCTGAACGTGCCCGATCTCGTCTGATCTCGGAAGCTAAGCAGGGTCGGGCCTGGTTAGTACTTGGATGGGATTCCGCCTGGGAATACCGGGTGCTGTAGGCTTTTCCTCCTTTTGCCTCTGCCCGCGCGCGCCCGGGCTTCGGATGGCGCTGGGCTGGGCATGGCTCGGATGCGGTCGGAGAAGAGGCGCCCTTCCGGGGACGGACCTCCCCGCTCGCGGGAGGACCCCCTCACCCAGAGGCTCCGCGGGCCCTCTCCTCCGCCGGCGGTGGGTCCCCGGGGAGCAGGCCCGGAGAGGACACGTCCCGAGGGGGCGCGAGGTGGAGCCACACACAGCTGGCCCCCGGGCCGGTGCCCCCGCACCCAGCGGGGGTCGCGTGGCCCGGACAACCAACGGAGGCCCGTCTTTCTCCCAGCACGCCGGTCCCCAGCCCCAGGTCGGAGGGCCGGCGTTCGCCCGGGTTCGCCAGGCAGCCACCCGGGTCTGCCCGGAACCTGTTCCCTGCATGGGGAGTCGGCGAGGGCGTGGCGGGGGGACCCGGGCCTCCGCTGGGCGCCCCTCCGCCCGCTTGCGGCCGTCCTTCGGGGGGCCCGGGCCCTGGCGGCACCTCCCGGCCCCCTTCGGGCTCCCTCCCTGGGGAGGGAAGCGCGCGCCCTGCCGTCAGGTGCACCGGGCCGGCCTTGGCACGGTGAGGGGCGACCCTCCGGGCGCCTGGGAAGCCGGGGGTGTCGGGGCGGGGAGGGCGGGACACGGGCGCCGCCGGGAAGGGAGAGGGTTCGGGAGACCCGGCGCGGGCTCCTGAGGCTGCGGCGGCTTGCCTGTCCGGTCTACACTCACATACACACACACACACACACACACACACACACACACACACACACCCGCGCGACCCCGAAGTCGCCGGATCCCGTCTGATCTGGGAAGGCAGGCGGGGTCGGGGTCTGCTGAGGACTAGGATGGGAGACCGCCTGGGGATACCGGGTGCTGGGAGGCTTTTCCTGCTTTTCCCTTATTGCTGCGCCCGGGCTTGGCGCCGCGGTGGGGAGGGGCCTGGTGCGATCGGGGCGGCGCAGCGATGGCCACCTTCCAGCCAGCCGCTCCTGGGAGTAGCCCTGGCGGGGCCCCTCCTCCACCCTCCCATCTCCAGAGCCCACCGGCCTCCGGCCGCGCCGAGAGCCGGGCCCCGGGCGAGGCCCACCCACCAGCCTGGTGGTGGGAGTCCCCGGGGCACCCCCGTGCCCCCGGGGGTCCCGCGGCCCCGACGCCCAGGGCAGGCCGGCCCGCGGACGCCCACCCACCACGGCTGTTCCTCAGCCCTCCCCCCACCCCCCCACCCCGGCCAGAGAGCCACCGTTCGCCTAGGTGACGCCCCAACGACCGCGGCCGCTCAGGACCAGTCACCGGTGCCCAGGGACCGCACGCGTCCTCAGGGTGGCGCCTCGTGTTGCCTCCCGGGGACCCGCCGTGGGCGCCCGGGCCCGCGGGCCAAGGCCCCGCACCCTCCGGCCGGGCTCCTCCCCGCGGGCACCCGGCCCGGCCCCAAGGTGCCTTAGGCGAACCTTCGGGCGGTGAAGGGGCGGCCCGTGGGCACCCGGCCCTCCGGCGGACAGCCCGACGGGGACCCGGGCGGGGCAGCGAGGGAGAGGGGCCGGAGCTTGGGCGCGGGCCTTCAAGGCACCCGGAGGCCGCCTCTGCCGTCCACCGCCACACCACCCCGATCGCGTCTGACCGACCTCGGGAAGCTACGCCGGGTGGGGCCTGGCTCCTACGTGGATGGGAACGGGCCTGGGAACACCGGGGGCTGTCGGCCTAACCTGCCGTTTTCCTTTTCCCCCCGCGCCCGGGCTTCGGATTCCCGCCTGGGCGGGGCCTCGGCTTGGTCGGGGGCGGAGCGTTGGCTTCCCGCCACTCCCGAGTGCTCTCCCGGGAAGCCCCGGCCCCGCCCCTCTGCCACCCTGCGCCTCAGGGAGGGAGACGCCCCACGCCGCACCCCTTCCCCCGCCACACCCGCAACGCCCCACCGTCCCCCCAGGGCTCCCGAGGCCCCTAGGTCCGGACCCCCACCGCAGGCCCGCCGACGCCCTCGCCCGCTGCTCCCCGGCGCCCGGGCGGGAGGCCACCGGGCGCCCAGCTCGGCTCCTCCGAGCGGCCTAGGCCGTCCCCGAACCGGTCCCCGGGCTGAGGGGGCGGGGATGCGGGCGACCTCAGGGTGGGCCCTCGTCCCGCCTCCGGGCGTGCATCGGAGGGCGCGGGGCCCCGCGCCCCTCACCCTCCCGCGCCCGGAGGCCCGCCCCGCCGACCCCCGCCCCGGGCCGGCCGTGGAAGGGTGAAGGGGCGACCGGCGGGTCCCCTGGGAGCGTCGCGCCGACGGCCCGACGAGGACTCGGGCGCTGCCGGGGAGGGAGGGAGAGGCCTGGGGGCCGGGCGCGGGGGCTAGCCAGCGTCCCGGAAGCCCGGACTCCCGTCCGCCTCCCTTCCATCCGGAACTTGCCGATCTCCCTCCGGTCGGATCTCCGAAGCTAAGCAGGGTCGGGCGCGGTTCGGGCTCGGATGGGAGACCGCGCCGGAGTCCAGCGTGCTGCAGGGTTTTCCTCCTTTCTCCTTCCCCGCCCCCTCCCCCCTCCACCCCCCACCCGCCACCCCCCCCCCACGCCCGGACTTGGGACCACGCCTGGCCGGGCATCGCTGCTCCGGGTGTGGGGGTCGGGCGCAGAGGCGGGGCGTCCTTCCATTTTCCCACCTGCTCTTGGGAGAGCCCGTCACCCCGAGGTTCTCCCGGCCCTCTCCTACGCCAGGGACGCGTCCCGGCAGAGCACTTCCCAAAAGCAACCACCTCAGGGCGACGAGAAGGAGCCCCACCCGTTCGACTCCGGGTGGGTGCCCGCGCCCCACCTGGGGTCGCCCGGCCGGGCCCCGACATCCACGCGAGGCCCGCCGTTCTCTGGGCACGCCGGTCCCCACCCCCAGGTCGGAGGTTCCAGCGTTCGCCCAGGTTTCCCAGGGCGTCGCCCAGGCCGCCCCGAACCCGCGCCGAGCGCGCGAGGACCCGGGCGTCCACCGGGGTCGCCCCGCATCCGGCCTCCAGCGTCCTCCGGGGATCCGAGGCCCATGCCGCACACGACCGCCCCCTTCAGGCTCCTCGGAGAGGGAAGCGCGCCCTGCCCGCAGGGGCCCTGGGCCAGCAGCCTTGGCCTGGGGAAGGGGCGGCCCGCCGGGCACCCGGCAGGCCGGCCGGGAGCCGGACGGAGACACACGGGCGCTGCCGGCGAAGCCGGAGGGACCTGGAGGCCGGGACCCGGAGGCCCGGAGCAGGGTCTTGAGGCTCCCGGAGGCCGCCTCTCGCGACTACGGCCATACCACCCTGAACGTGCCCGATCTCGTCTGATCTCGGAAGCTAAGCAGGGTCGGGCCTGGTTAGTACTTGGATGGGATTCCGCCTGGGAATACCGGGTGCTGTAGGCTTTTCCTCCTTTTGCCTCTGCCCGCGCGCGCCCGGGCTTCGGATGGCGCTGGGCTGGGCATGGCTCGGATGCGGTCGGAGAAGAGGCGCCCTTCCGGGGACGGACCTCCCCGCTCGCGGGAGGACCCCCTCACCCAGAGGCTCCGCGGGCCCTCTCCTCCGCCGGCGGTGGGTCCCCGGGGAGCAGGCCCGGAGAGGACACGTCCCGAGGGGGCGCGAGGTGGAGCCACACACAGCTGGCCCCCGGGCCGGTGCCCCCGCACCCAGCGGGGGTCGCGTGGCCCGGACAACCAACGGAGGCCCGTCTTTCTCCCAGCACGCCGGTCCCCAGCCCCAGGTCGGAGGGCCGGCGTTCGCCCGGGTTCGCCAGGCAGCCACCCGGGTCTGCCCGGAACCTGTTCCCTGCATGGGGAGTCGGCGAGGGCGTGGCGGGGGGACCCGGGCCTCCGCTGGGCGCCCCTCCGCCCGCTTGCGGCCGTCCTTCGGGGGGCCCGGGCCCTGGCGGCACCTCCCGGCCCCCTTCGGGCTCCCTCCCTGGGGAGGGAAGCGCGCGCCCTGCCGTCAGGTGCACCGGGCCGGCCTTGGCACGGTGAGGGGCGACCCTCCGGGCGCCTGGGAAGCCGGGGGTGTCGGGGCGGGGAGGGCGGGACACGGGCGCCGCCGGGAAGGGAGAGGGTTCGGGAGACCCGGCGCGGGCTCCTGAGGCTGCGGCGGCTTGCCTGTCCGGTCTACACTCACATACACACACACACACACACACACACACACACACACACACACACCCGCGCGACCCCGAAGTCGCCGGATCCCGTCTGATCTGGGAAGGCAGGCGGGGTCGGGGTCTGCTGAGGACTAGGATGGGAGACCGCCTGGGGATACCGGGTGCTGGGAGGCTTTTCCTGCTTTTCCCTTATTGCTGCGCCCGGGCTTGGCGCCGCGGTGGGGAGGGGCCTGGTGCGATCGGGGCGGCGCAGCGATGGCCACCTTCCAGCCAGCCGCTCCTGGGAGTAGCCCTGGCGGGGCCCCTCCTCCACCCTCCCATCTCCAGAGCCCACCGGCCTCCGGCCGCGCCGAGAGCCGGGCCCCGGGCGAGGCCCACCCACCAGCCTGGTGGTGGGAGTCCCCGGGGCACCCCCGTGCCCCCGGGGGTCCCGCGGCCCCGACGCCCAGGGCAGGCCGGCCCGCGGACGCCCACCCACCACGGCTGTTCCTCAGCCCTCCCCCCACCCCCCCACCCCGGCCAGAGAGCCACCGTTCGCCTAGGTGACGCCCCAACGACCGCGGCCGCTCAGGACCAGTCACCGGTGCCCAGGGACCGCACGCGTCCTCAGGGTGGCGCCTCGTGTTGCCTCCCGGGGACCCGCCGTGGGCGCCCGGGCCCGCGGGCCAAGGCCCCGCACCCTCCGGCCGGGCTCCTCCCCGCGGGCACCCGGCCCGGCCCCAAGGTGCCTTAGGCGAACCTTCGGGCGGTGAAGGGGCGGCCCGTGGGCACCCGGCCCTCCGGCGGACAGCCCGACGGGGACCCGGGCGGGGCAGCGAGGGAGAGGGGCCGGAGCTTGGGCGCGGGCCTTCAAGGCACCCGGAGGCCGCCTCTGCCGTCCACCGCCACACCACCCCGATCGCGTCTGACCGACCTCGGGAAGCTACGCCGGGTGGGGCCTGGCTCCTACGTGGATGGGAACGGGCCTGGGAACACCGGGGGCTGTCGGCCTAACCTGCCGTTTTCCTTTTCCCCCCGCGCCCGGGCTTCGGATTCCCGCCTGGGCGGGGCCTCGGCTTGGTCGGGGGCGGAGCGTTGGCTTCCCGCCACTCCCGAGTGCTCTCCCGGGAAGCCCCGGCCCCGCCCCTCTGCCACCCTGCGCCTCAGGGAGGGAGACGCCCCACGCCGCACCCCTTCCCCCGCCACACCCGCAACGCCCCACCGTCCCCCCAGGGCTCCCGAGGCCCCTAGGTCCGGACCCCCACCGCAGGCCCGCCGACGCCCTCGCCCGCTGCTCCCCGGCGCCCGGGCGGGAGGCCACCGGGCGCCCAGCTCGGCTCCTCCGAGCGGCCTAGGCCGTCCCCGAACCGGTCCCCGGGCTGAGGGGGCGGGGATGCGGGCGACCTCAGGGTGGGCCCTCGTCCCGCCTCCGGGCGTGCATCGGAGGGCGCGGGGCCCCGCGCCCCTCACCCTCCCGCGCCCGGAGGCCCGCCCCGCCGACCCCCGCCCCGGGCCGGCCGTGGAAGGGTGAAGGGGCGACCGGCGGGTCCCCTGGGAGCGTCGCGCCGACGGCCCGACGAGGACTCGGGCGCTGCCGGGGAGGGAGGGAGAGGCCTGGGGGCCGGGCGCGGGGGCTAGCCAGCGTCCCGGAAGCCCGGACTCCCGTCCGCCTCCCTTCCATCCGGAACTTGCCGATCTCCCTCCGGTCGGATCTCCGAAGCTAAGCAGGGTCGGGCGCGGTTCGGGCTCGGATGGGAGACCGCGCCGGAGTCCAGCGTGCTGCAGGGTTTTCCTCCTTTCTCCTTCCCCGCCCCCTCCCCCCTCCACCCCCCACCCGCCACCCCCCCACCACGCCCGGACTTGGGACCACGCCTGGCCGGGCATCGCTGCTCCGGGTGTGGGGGTCGGGCGCAGAGGCGGGGCGTCCTTCCATTTTCCCACCTGCTCTTGGGAGAGCCCGTCACCCCGAGGTTCTCCCGGCCCTCTCCTACGCCAGGGACGCGTCCCGGCAGAGCACTTCCCAAAAGCAACCACCTCAGGGCGACGAGAAGGAGCCCCACCCGTTCGACTCCGGGTGGGTGCCCGCGCCCCACCTGGGGTCGCCCGGCCGGGCCCCGACATCCACGCGAGGCCCGCCGTTCTCTGGGCACGCCGGTCCCCACCCCCAGGTCGGAGGTTCCAGCGTTCGCCCAGGTTTCCCAGGGCGTCGCCCAGGCCGCCCCGAACCCGCGCCGAGCGCGCGAGGACCCGGGCGTCCACCGGGGTCGCCCCGCATCCGGCCTCCAGCGTCCTCCGGGGATCCGAGGCCCATGCCGCACACGACCGCCCCCTTCAGGCTCCTCGGAGAGGGAAGCGCGCCCTGCCCGCAGGGGCCCTGTGCCAGCAGCCTTGGCCTGGGGAAGGGGCGGCCCGCCGGGCACCCGGCAGGCCGGCCGGGAGCCGGACGGAGACACACGGGCGCTGCCGGCGAAGCCGGAGGGACCTGGAGGCCGGGACCCGGAGGCCCGGAGCAGGGTCTTGAGGCTCCCGGAGGCCGCCTCTCGCGACTACGGCCATACCACCCTGAACGTGCCCGATCTCGTCTGATCTCGGAAGCTAAGCAGGGTCGGGCCTGGTTAGTACTTGGATGGGATTCCGCCTGGGAATACCGGGTGCTGTAGGCTTTTCCTCCTTTTGCCTCTGCCCGCGCGCGCCCGGGCTTCGGATGGCGCTGGGCTGGGCATGGCTCGGATGCGGTCGGAGAAGAGGCGCCCTTCCGGGGACGGACCTCCCCGCTCGCGGGAGGACCCCCTCACCCAGAGGCTCCGCGGGCCCTCTCCTCCGCCGGCGGTGGGTCCCCGGGGAGCAGGCCCGGAGAGGACACGTCCCGAGGGGGCGCGAGGTGGAGCCACACACAGCTGGCCCCCGGGCCGGTGCCCCCGCACCCAGCGGGGGTCGCGTGGCCCGGACAACCAACGGAGGCCCGTCTTTCTCCCAGCACGCCGGTCCCCAGCCCCAGGTCGGAGGGCCGGCGTTCGCCCGGGTTCGCCAGGCAGCCACCCGGGTCTGCCCGGAACCTGTTCCCTGCATGGGGAGTCGGCGAGGGCGTGGCGGGGGGACCCGGGCCTCCGCTGGGCGCCCCTCCGCCCGCTTGCGGCCGTCCTTCGGGGGGCCCGGGCCCTGGCGGCACCTCCCGGCCCCCTTCGGGCTCCCTCCCTGGGGAGGGAAGCGCGCGCCCTGCCGTCAGGTGCACCGGGCCGGCCTTGGCACGGTGAGGGGCGACCCTCCGGGCGCCTGGGAAGCCGGGGGTGTCGGGGCGGGGAGGGCGGGACACGGGCGCCGCCGGGAAGGGAGAGGGTTCGGGAGACCCGGCGCGGGCTCCTGAGGCTGCGGCGGCTTGCCTGTCCGGTCTACACTCACATACACACACACACACACACACACACACACACACACACACACACCCGCGCGACCCCGAAGTCGCCGGATCCCGTCTGATCTGGGAAGGCAGGCGGGGTCGGGGTCTGCTGAGGACTAGGATGGGAGACCGCCTGGGGATACCGGGTGCTGGGAGGCTTTTCCTGCTTTTCCCTTATTGCTGCGCCCGGGCTTGGCGCCGCGGTGGGGAGGGGCCTGGTGCGATCGGGGCGGCGCAGCGATGGCCACCTTCCAGCCAGCCGCTCCTGGGAGTAGCCCTGGCGGGGCCCCTCCTCCACCCTCCCATCTCCAGAGCCCACCGGCCTCCGGCCGCGCCGAGAGCCGGGCCCCGGGCGAGGCCCACCCACCAGCCTGGTGGTGGGAGTCCCCGGGGCACCCCCGTGCCCCCGGGGGTCCCGCGGCCCCGACGCCCAGGGCAGGCCGGCCCGCGGACGCCCACCCACCACGGCTGTTCCTCAGCCCTCCCCCCACCCCCCCACCCCGGCCAGAGAGCCACCGTTCGCCTAGGTGACGCCCCAACGACCGCGGCCGCTCAGGACCAGTCACCGGTGCCCAGGGACCGCACGCGTCCTCAGGGTGGCGCCTCGTGTTGCCTCCCGGGGACCCGCCGTGGGCGCCCGGGCCCGCGGGCCAAGGCCCCGCACCCTCCGGCCGGGCTCCTCCCCGCGGGCACCCGGCCCGGCCCCAAGGTGCCTTAGGCGAACCTTCGGGCGGTGAAGGGGCGGCCCGTGGGCACCCGGCCCTCCGGCGGACAGCCCGACGGGGACCCGGGCGGGGCAGCGAGGGAGAGGGGCCGGAGCTTGGGCGCGGGCCTTCAAGGCACCCGGAGGCCGCCTCTGCCGTCCACCGCCACACCACCCCGATCGCGTCTGACCGACCTCGGGAAGCTACGCCGGGTGGGGCCTGGCTCCTACGTGGATGGGAACGGGCCTGGGAACACCGGGGGCTGTCGGCCTAACCTGCCGTTTTCCTTTTCCCCCCGCGCCCGGGCTTCGGATTCCCGCCTGGGCGGGGCCTCGGCTTGGTCGGGGGCGGAGCGTTGGCTTCCCGCCACTCCCGAGTGCTCTCCCGGGAAGCCCCGGCCCCGCCCCTCTGCCACCCTGCGCCTCAGGGAGGGAGACGCCCCACGCCGCACCCCTTCCCCCGCCACACCCGCAACGCCCCACCGTCCCCCCAGGGCTCCCGAGGCCCCTAGGTCCGGACCCCCACCGCAGGCCCGCCGACGCCCTCGCCCGCTGCTCCCCGGCGCCCGGGCGGGAGGCCACCGGGCGCCCAGCTCGGCTCCTCCGAGCGGCCTAGGCCGTCCCCGAACCGGTCCCCGGGCTGAGGGGGCGGGGATGCGGGCGACCTCAGGGTGGGCCCTCGTCCCGCCTCCGGGCGTGCATCGGAGGGCGCGGGGCCCCGCGCCCCTCACCCTCCCGCGCCCGGAGGCCCGCCCCGCCGACCCCCGCCCCGGGCCGGCCGTGGAAGGGTGAAGGGGCGACCGGCGGGTCCCCTGGGAGCGTCGCGCCGACGGCCCGACGAGGACTCGGGCGCTGCCGGGGAGGGAGGGAGAGGCCTGGGGGCCGGGCGCGGGGGCTAGCCAGCGTCCCGGAAGCCCGGACTCCCGTCCGCCTCCCTTCCATCCGGAACTTGCCGATCTCCCTCCGGTCGGATCTCCGAAGCTAAGCAGGGTCGGGCGCGGTTCGGGCTCGGATGGGAGACCGCGCCGGAGTCCAGCGTGCTGCAGGGTTTTCCTCCTTTCTCCTTCCCCGCCCCCTCCCCCCTCCACCCCCCACCCGCCACCCCCCCCCCCCACGCCCGGACTTGGGACCACGCCTGGCCGGGCATCGCTGCTCCGGGTGTGGGGGTCGGGGGCAGAGGCGGGGCGTCCTTCCATTTTCCCACCTGCTCTTGGGAGAGCCCGTCACCCCGAGGTTCTCCCGGCCCTCTCCTACGCCAGGGACGCGTCCCGGCAGAGCACTTCCCAAAAGCAACCACCTCAGGGCGACGAGAAGGAGCCCCACCCGTTCGACTCCGGGTGGGTGCCCGCGCCCCACCTGGGGTCGCCCGGCCGGGCCCCGACATCCACGCGAGGCCCGCCGTTCTCTGGGCACGCCGGTCCCCACCCCCAGGTCGGAGGTTCCAGCGTTCGCCCAGGTTTCCCAGGGCGTCGCCCAGGCCGCCCCGAACCCGCGCCGAGCGCGCGAGGACCCGGGCGTCCACCGGGGTCGCCCCGCATCCGGCCTCCAGCGTCCTCCGGGGATCCGAGGCCCTTGCCGCACACGACCGCCCCCTTCAGGCTCCTCGGAGAGGGAAGCGCGCCCTGCCCGCAGGGGCCCTGGGCCAGCAGCCTTGGCCTGGGGAAGGGGCGGCCCGCCGGGCACCCGGCAGGCCGGCCGGGAGCCGGACGGAAACGCACGGGCGCTGCCGGCGAAGCCAGAGGGACCTGGAGGCCGGGACCCGGAGGCCCGGAGCAGGGTCTTGAGGCTCCCGGAGGCCGCCTCTCGCGTCTACGGCCATACCACCCTGAACGTGCCCGATCTCGTCTGATCTCGGAAGCTAAGCAGGGTCGGGCCTGGTTAGTACTTGGATGGGAGACCGCCTGGGAATACCGGGTGCTGTAGGCTTTTCCTCCTTTTGCCTCTGCCCGCGCGCGCCCGGGCTTCGGATGGCGCTGGGCTGGGCATGGCTCGGATGCGGTCGGAGAAGAGGCGCCCTTCCGGGGACGGACCTCCCCGCTCGCGGGAGGACCCCCTCACCCAGAGGCTCCGCGGGCCCTCTCCTCCGCCGGCGGTGGGTCCCCGGGGAGCGAGGGGGCGCGAGGTGGAGCCACACACAGCTGGCCCCCGGGCCGGTGCCCCCGCACCCAGCGGGGGTCGCGTGGCCCGGACAACCAACGGAGGCCCGTCTTTCTCCCAGCACGCCGGTCCCCAGCCCCAGGTCGGAGGGCCGGCGTTCGCCCGGGTTCGCCAGGCAGCCACCCGGGGCTGCCCGGAACCTGTTCCCTGCATGGGGAGTCGGCGAGGGCGTGGCGGGGGGACCCGGGCCTCCGCTGGGCGCCCCTCCGCCCGCTTGCGGCCGTCCTTCGGGGGGGCCCGGGCCCTGGCGGCACCTCCCGGCCCCCCTTCGGGCTCCCTCCCTGGGGAGGGAAGCGCGCGCCCTGCCGTCAGGTGCACCGGGCCGGCCTGGCACGGTGAGGGGGCGACCCTCCGGGCGCCTGGGAAGCCGGGGGTGTCGGGGCGGGGAGGGCGGGACACGGGCGCCGCCGGGAAGGGAGAGGGTTCGGGAGACCCGGCGCGGGCTCCTGAGGCTGCGGCGGCTTGCCTGTCCGGTCTACACTCACATACACACACACACACACACACACACACACACACACACACACACCCGCGCGACCCCGAAGTCGCCGGATCCCGTCTGATCTGGGAAGGCAGGCGGGGTCGGGGTCTGCTGAGGACTAGGATGGGGAGACCGCCTGGGGATACCGGGTGCTGGGAGGCTTTTCCTGCTTTTCCCTTATTGCTGCGCCCGGGCTTGGCGCCGCGGTGGGGAGGGGCCTGGTGCGATCGGGGCGGCGCAGCGATGGCCACCTTCCAGCCAGCCGCTCCTGGGAGTAGCCCTGGCGGGGCCCCTCCTCCACCCTCCCATCTCCAGAGCCCACCGGCCTCCGGCCGCGCCGAGAGCCGGGGCCCCGGGCGAGGCCCACCCACCAGCCTGGTGGTGGGAGTCCCCGGGGCACCCCCGTGCCCCCGGGGGTCCCGCGGCCCCGACGCCCAGGGCAGGCCGGCCCGCGGACGCCCACCCACCACGGCTGTTCCTCAGCCCTCCCCCCACCCCCCCACCCCCGGCCAGAGAGCCACCGTTCGCCTAGGTGACGCCCCAACGACCGCGGCCGCTCAGGGACCAGTCACCGGTGCCCAGGGACCGCACGCGTCCTCAGGGTGGCGCCTCGTGTTGCCTCCCGGGGACCCGCCGTGGGGCGCCCGGGCCCCGCGGGCCAAGGCCCCGCACCCTCCGGCCGGGCTCCTCCCCGCGGGCACCCGGCCCGGCCCCAAGGTGCCTTAGGCGAACCTTCGGGCGGTGAAGGGGCGGCCCGTGGGCACCCGGCCCTCCGGCGGACAGCCCGACGGGGACCCGGGCGGGGCAGCGAGGGAGAGGGGCCGGAGCTTGGGCGCGGGCCTTCAAGGCACCCGGAGGCCGCCTCTGCCGTCCACCGCCACACCACCCCCGATCGCGTCTGACCGACCTCGGGAAGCTACGCCGGGTGGGGCCTGGCTCCTACGTGGATGGGAACGGGCCTGGGAACACCGGGGGCTGTCGGCCTAACCTGCCGTTTTCCTTTTCCCCCCGCGCCCGGGCTTCGGATTCCCGCCTGGGCGGGGCCTCGGCTTGGTCGGGGGGCGGAGCGTTGGCTTCCCGCCACTCCCGAGTGCTCTCCCGGGAAGCCCCCGGCCCCGCCCCTCTGCCACCCTGCGCCTCAGGGAGGGAGACGCCCCACGCCGCACCCCTTCCCCCGCCACACCCGCAACGCCCCACCGTCCCCCCCAGGGCTCCCGAGGCCCCTAGGTCCGGACCCCCACCGCAGGGCCCGCCGACGCCCTCCGCCCGCTGCTCCCGGCGCCCCGGGCGGGGAGGCCACCGGGCGCCCAGCTCGGCTCCTCCGAGCGGCCTAGGCCGTCCCCGAACCGGTCCCCGGGCTGAGGGGGGCGGGGATGCGGGCGACCTCAGGGTGGGCCCTCGTCCCGCCTCCGGGCGTGCATCGGAGGGCGCGGGGCCCCCGCGCCCCTCACCCCTCCCGCGCCCGGAGGCCCGCCCCGCCGACCCCCCGCCCCGGGCCGGCCGTGGAAGGGGTGAAGGGGCGACCGGCGGGGTCCCCTGGGAGCGTCGCGCCGACGGCCCGACGAGGACTCGGGCGCTGCCGGGGAGGGAGGGAGAGGCCTGGGGGCCGGGGCGCGGGGGGCTAGCCAGCGTCCCGGAAGCCCGGACTCCCGTCCGCCTCCCTTCCATCCGGAACTTGCCGATCTCCCTCCGGTCGGATCTCCGAAGCTAAGCAGGGTCGGGCGCGGTTCGGGCTCGGATGGGGAGACCGCGCCGGAGTCCAGCGTGCTGCAGGGTTTTCCTCCTTTCTCCTTCCCCGCCCCCCTCCCCCCTCCACCCCCCACCCGCCACCCCCCCCCCACGCCCGGACTTGGGACCACGCCTGGCCGGGCATCGCTGCTCCGGGTGTGGGGGTCGGGGGCAGAGGCGGGGGCGTCCTTCCATTTTCCCACCTGCTCTTGGGAGAGCCCGTCACCCCGAGGTTCTCCCGGCCCTCTCCTACGCCAGGGACGCGTCCCGGCGGAGCACTTCCCAAAAGCAACCACCTCAGGGCGACGAGAAGGAGCCCCACCCGTTCGACTCCGGGTGGGTGCCCGCGCCCCACCTGGGGTCGCCCGGCCGGGGCCCCGACATCCACGCGAGGCCCGCCGTTCTCTGGGCACGCCGGTCCCCACCCCCAGGTCGGAGGTTCCAGCGTTCGCCCAGGTTTCCCAGGGCGTCGCCCAGGCCGCCCCGAACCCGCGCCGAGCGCGCGAGGACCCGGGCGTCCACCGGGGGTCGCCCCGCATCCGGCCTCCAGCGTCCTCCGGGGATCCGAGGCCCTTGCCGCACACGACCGCCCCCTTCAGGCTCCTCGGAGAGGGAAGCGCGCCCTGCCCGCAGGGGCCCTGGGCCAGCAGCCTTGGCCTGGGGAAGGGGCGGCCCGCCGGGCACCCGGCAGGGCCGGCCGGGAGCCGGACGGAGACGCACGGGCGCTGCCGGCGAAGCCGGAGGGACCTGGAGGCCGGGACCCGGAGGCCCGGAGCAGGGTCTTGAGGCTCCCGGAGGCCGCCTCTCGCGTCTACGGCCATACCACCCTGAACGTGCCCGATCTCGTCTGATCTCGGAAGCTAAGCAGGGTCGGGCCTGGTTAGTACTTGGATGGGGAGACCGCCTGGGAATACCGGGTGCTGTAGGCTTTTCCTCCTTTTGCCTCTGCCCGCGCGCGCCCGGGCTTCGGATGGCGCTGGGCTGGGCATGGCTCGGATGCGGTCGGAGAAGAGGCGCCCTTCCGGGGACGGACCTCCCCGCTCGCGGGAGGACCCCCTCACCCAGAGGCTCCGCGGGCCCTCTCCTCCGCCGGCGGTGGGTCCCCGGGGAGCAGGCCCGGAGAGGACACGTCCCGAGGGGGCGCGAGGTGGAGCCACACACAGCTGGCCCCCGGGCCGGTGCCCCCGCACCCAGCGGGGGTCGCGTGGCCCGGACAACCAACGGAGGCCCGTCTTTCTCCCAGCACGCCGGTCCCCAGCCCCAGGTCGGAGGGCCGGCGTTCGCCCGGGTTCGCCAGGCAGCCACCCGGGGCTGCCCGGAACCTGTTCCCTGCATGGGGAGTCGGCGAGGGCGTGGCGGGGGGACCCGGGCCTCCGCTGGGCGCCCCTCCGCCCGCTTGCGGCCGTCCTTCGGGGGGCCCGGGCCCTGGCGGCACCTCCCGGCCCCCTTCGGGCTCCCTCCCTGGGGAGGGAAGCGCGCGCCCTGCCGTCAGGTGCACCGGGCCGGCCTTGGCACGGTGAGGGGCGACCCTCCGGGCGCCTGGGAAGCCGGGGGTGTCGGGGCGGGGAGGGCGGGACACGGGCGCCGCCGGGAAGGGAGAGGGTTCGGGAGACCCGGCGCGGGCTCCTGAGGCTGCGGCGGCTTGCCTGTCCGGTCTACACTCACATACACACACACACACACACACACACACACACACACACACACACCCGCGCGACCCCGAAGTCGCCGGATCCCGTCTGATCTGGGAAGGCAGGCGGGGTCGGGGTCTGCTGAGGACTAGGATGGGAGACCGCCTGGGGATACCGGGTGCTGGGAGGCTTTTCCTGCTTTTCCCTTATTGCTGCGCCCGGGCTTGGCGCCGCGGTGGGGAGGGGCCTGGTGCGATCGGGGCGGCGCAGCGATGGCCACCTTCCAGCCAGCCGCTCCTGGGAGTAGCCCTGGCGGGGCCCCTCCTCCACCCTCCCATCTCCAGAGCCCACCGGCCTCCGGCCGCGCCGAGAGCCGGGCCCCGGGCGAGGCCCACCCACCAGCCTGGTGGTGGGAGTCCCCGGGGCACCCCCGTGCCCCCGGGGGTCCCGCGGCCCCGACGCCCAGGGCAGGCCGGCCCGCGGACGCCCACCCACCACGGCTGTTCCTCAGCCCTCCCCCCACCCCCCCACCCCGGCCAGAGAGCCACCGTTCGCCTAGGTGACGCCCCAACGACCGCGGCCGCTCAGGACCAGTCACCGGTGCCCAGGGACCGCACGCGTCCTCAGGGTGGCGCCTCGTGTTGCCTCCCGGGGACCCGCCGTGGGCGCCCGGGCCCGCGGGCCAAGGCCCCGCACCCTCCGGCCGGGCTCCTCCCCGCGGGCACCCGGCCCGGCCCCAAGGTGCCTTAGGCGAACCTTCGGGCGGTGAAGGGGCGGCCCGTGGGCACCCGGCCCTCCGGCGGACAGCCCGACGGGGACCCGGGCGGGGCAGCGAGGGAGAGGGGCCGGAGCTTGGGCGCGGGCCTTCAAGGCACCCGGAGGCCGCCTCTGCCGTCCACCGCCACACCACCCCGATCGCGTCTGACCGACCTCGGGAAGCTACGCCGGGTGGGGCCTGGCTCCTACGTGGATGGGAACGGGCCTGGGAACACCGGGGGCTGTCGGCCTAACCTGCCGTTTTCCTTTTCCCCCCGCGCCCGGGCTTCGGATTCCCGCCTGGGCGGGGCCTCGGCTTGGTCGGGGGCGGAGCGTTGGCTTCCCGCCACTCCCGAGTGCTCTCCCGGGAAGCCCCGGCCCCGCCCCTCTGCCACCCTGCGCCTCAGGGAGGGAGACGCCCCACGCCGCACCCCTTCCCCCGCCACACCCGCAACGCCCCACCGTCCCCCCAGGGCTCCCGAGGCCCCTAGGTCCGGACCCCCACCGCAGGCCCGCCGACGCCCTCGCCCGCTGCTCCCCGGCGCCCGGGCGGGAGGCCACCGGGCGCCCAGCTCGGCTCCTCCGAGCGGCCTAGGCCGTCCCCGAACCGGTCCCCGGGCTGAGGGGGCGGGGATGCGGGCGACCTCAGGGTGGGCCCTCGTCCCGCCTCCGGGCGTGCATCGGAGGGCGCGGGGCCCCGCGCCCCTCACCCTCCCGCGCCCGGAGGCCCGCCCCGCCGACCCCCGCCCCGGGCCGGCCGTGGAAGGGTGAAGGGGCGACCGGCGGGTCCCCTGGGAGCGTCGCGCCGACGGCCCGACGAGGACTCGGGCGCTGCCGGGGAGGGAGGGAGAGGCCTGGGGGCCGGGCGCGGGGGCTAGCCAGCGTCCCGGAAGCCCGGACTCCCGTCCGCCTCCCTTCCATCCGGAACTTGCCGATCTCCCTCCGGTCGGATCTCCGAAGCTAAGCAGGGTCGGGCGCGGTTCGGGCTCGGATGGGAGACCGCGCCGGAGTCCAGCGTGCTGCAGGGTTTTCCTCCTTTCTCCTTCCCCGCCCCCTCCCCCCTCCACCCCCCACCCGCCACCCCCCCCCCACGCCCGGACTTGGGACCACGCCTGGCCGGGCATCGCTGCTCCGGGTGTGGGGGTCGGGCGCAGAGGCGGGGCGTCCTTCCATTTTCCCACCTGCTCTTGGGAGAGCCCGTCACCCCGAGGTTCTCCCGGCCCTCTCCTACGCCAGGGACGCGTCCCGGCAGAGCACTTCCCAAAAGCAACCACCTCAGGGCGACGAGAAGGAGCCCCACCCGTTCGACTCCGGGTGGGTGCCCGCGCCCCACCTGGGGTCGCCCGGCCGGGCCCCGACATCCACGCGAGGCCCGCCGTTCTCTGGGCACGCCGGTCCCCACCCCCAGGTCGGAGGTTCCAGCGTTCGCCCAGGTTTCCCAGGGCGTCGCCCAGGCCGCCCCGAACCCGCGCCGAGCGCGCGAGGACCCGGGCGTCCACCGGGGTCGCCCCGCATCCGGCCTCCAGCGTCCTCCGGGGATCCGAGGCCCATGCCGCACACGACCGCCCCCTTCAGGCTCCTCGGAGAGGGAAGCGCGCCCTGCCCGCAGGGGCCCTGGGCCAGCAGCCTTGGCCTGGGGAAGGGGCGGCCCGCCGGGCACCCGGCAGGCCGGCCGGGAGCCGGACGGAGACGCACGGGCGCTGCCGGCGAAGCCGGAGGGACCTGGAGGCCGGGACCCGGAGGCCCGGAGCAGGGTCTTGAGGCTCCCGGAGGCCGCCTCTCGCGACTACGGCCATACCACCCTGAACGTGCCCGATCTCGTCTGATCTCGGAAGCTAAGCAGGGTCGGGCCTGGTTAGTACTTGGATGGGATTCCACCTGGGAATACCGGGTGCTGTAGGCTTTTCCTCCTTTTGCCTCTGCCCGCGCGCGCCCGGGCTTCGGATGGCGCTGGGCTGGGCATGGCTCGGATGCGGTCGGAGAAGAGGCGCCCTTCCGGGGACGGACCTCCCCGCTCGCGGGAGGACCCCCTCACCCAGAGGCTCCGCGGGCCCTCTCCTCCGCCGGCGGTGGGTCCCCGGGGAGCAGGCCCGGAGAGGACACGTCCCGAGGGGGCGCGAGGTGGAGCCACACACAGCTGGCCCCCGGGCCGGTGCCCCCGCACCCAGCGGGGGTCGCGTGGCCCGGACAACCAACGGAGGCCCGTCTTTCTCCCAGCACGCCGGTCCCCAGCCCCAGGTCGGAGGGCCGGCGTTCGCCCGGGTTCGCCAGGCAGCCACCCGGGTCTGCCCGGAACCTGTTCCCTGCATGGGGAGTCGGCGAGGGCGTGGCGGGGGGACCCGGGCCTCCGCTGGGCGCCCCTCCGCCCGCTTGCGGCCGTCCTTCGGGGGGCCCGGGCCCTGGCGGCACCTCCCGGCCCCCTTCGGGCTCCCTCCCTGGGGAGGGAAGCGCGCGCCCTGCCGTCAGGTGCACCGGGCCGGCCTTGGCACGGTGAGGGGCGACCCTCCGGGCGCCTGGGAAGCCGGGGGTGTCGGGGCGGGGAGGGCGGGACACGGGCGCCGCCGGGAAGGGAGAGGGTTCGGGAGACCCGGCGCGGGCTCCTGAGGCTGCGGCGGCTTGCCTGTCCGGTCTACACTCACATACACACACACACACACACACACACACACACACACACACCCGCGCGACCCCGAAGTCGCCGGATCCCGTCTGATCTGGGAAGGCAGGCGGGGTCGGGGTCTGCTGAGGACTAGGATGGGAGACCGCCTGGGGATACCGGGTGCTGGGAGGCTTTTCCTGCTTTTCCCTTATTGCTGCGCCCGGGCTTGGCGCCGCGGTGGGGAGGGGCCTGGTGCGATCGGGGCGGCGCAGCGATGGCCACCTTCCAGCCAGCCGCTCCTGGGAGTAGCCCTGGCGGGGCCCCTCCTCCACCCTCCCATCTCCAGAGCCCACCGGCCTCCGGCCGCGCCGAGAGCCGGGCCCCGGGCGAGGCCCACCCACCAGCCTGGTGGTGGGAGTCCCCGGGGCACCCCCGTGCCCCCGGGGGTCCCGCGGCCCCGACGCCCAGGGCAGGCCGGCCCGCGGACGCCCACCCACCACGGCTGTTCCTCAGCCCTCCCCCCACCCCCCCACCCCGGCCAGAGAGCCACCGTTCGCCTAGGTGACGCCCCAACGACCGCGGCCGCTCAGGACCAGTCACCGGTGCCCAGGGACCGCACGCGTCCTCAGGGTGGCGCCTCGTGTTGCCTCCCGGGGACCCGCCGTGGGCGCCCGGGCCCGCGGGCCAAGGCCCCGCACCCTCCGGCCGGGCTCCTCCCCGCGGGCACCCGGCCCGGCCCCAAGGTGCCTTAGGCGAACCTTCGGGCGGTGAAGGGGCGGCCCGTGGGCACCCGGCCCTCCGGCGGACAGCCCGACGGGGACCCGGGCGGGGCAGCGAGGGAGAGGGGCCGGAGCTTGGGCGCGGGCCTTCAAGGCACCCGGAGGCCGCCTCTGCCGTCCACCGCC
Source organism: Glossophaga mutica (assembly GCA_039655065.1). NCBI lineage: Eukaryota > Metazoa > Chordata > Mammalia > Chiroptera > Phyllostomidae > Glossophaga > Glossophaga mutica. The sequence continues at coordinate 19,658 of JBCAQL010000062.1, forward strand.
ACACCACCCCGATCGCGTCTGACCGACCTCGGGAAGCTACGCCGGGTGGGGCCTGGCTCCTACGTGGATGGGAACGGGCCTGGGAACACCGGGGGCTGTCGGCCTAACCTGCCGTTTTCCTTTTCCCCCCGCGCCCGGGCTTCGGATTCCCGCCTGGGCGGGGCCTCGGCTTGGTCGGGGGCGGAGCGTTGGCTTCCCGCCACTCCCGAGTGCTCTCCCGGGAAGCCCCGGCCCCGCCCCTCTGCCACCCTGCGCCTCAGGGAGGGAGACGCCCCACGCCGCACCCCTTCCCCCGCCACACCCGCAACGCCCCACCGTCCCCCCAGGGCTCCCGAGGCCCCTAGGTCCGGACCCCCACCGCAGGCCCGCCGACGCCCTCGCCCGCTGCTCCCCGGCGCCCGGGCGGGAGGCCACCGGGCGCCCAGCTCGGCTCCTCCGAGCGGCCTAGGCCGTCCCCGAACCGGTCCCCGGGCTGAGGGGGCGGGGATGCGGGCGACCTCAGGGTGGGCCCTCGTCCCGCCTCCGGGCGTGCATCGGAGGGCGCGGGGCCCCGCGCCCCTCACCCTCCCGCGCCCGGAGGCCCGCCCCGCCGACCCCCGCCCCGGGCCGGCCGTGGAAGGGTGAAGGGGCGACCGGCGGGTCCCCTGGGAGCGTCGCGCCGACGGCCCGACGAGGACTCGGGCGCTGCCGGGGAGGGAGGGAGAGGCCTGGGGGCCGGGCGCGGGGGCTAGCCAGCGTCCCGGAAGCCCGGACTCCCGTCCGCCTCCCTTCCATCCGGAACTTGCCGATCTCCCTCCGGTCGGATCTCCGAAGCTAAGCAGGGTCGGGCGCGGTTCGGGCTCGGATGGGAGACCGCGCCGGAGTCCAGCGTGCTGCAGGGTTTTCCTCCTTTCTCCTTCCCCGCCCCCTCCCCCCTCCACCCCCCACCCGCCACCCCCCCCCCACGCCCGGACTTGGGACCACGCCTGGCCGGGCATCGCTGCTCCGGGTGTGGGGGTCGGGCGCAGAGGCGGGGCGTCCTTCCATTTTCCCACCTGCTCTTGGGAGAGCCCGTCACCCCGAGGTTCTCCCGGCCCTCTCCTACGCCAGGGACGCGTCCCGGCAGAGCACTTCCCAAAAGCAACCACCTCAGGGCGACGAGAAGGAGCCCCACCCGTTCGACTCCGGGTGGGTGCCCGCGCCCCACCTGGGGTCGCCCGGCCGGGCCCCGACATCCACGCGAGGCCCGCCGTTCTCTGGGCACGCCGGTCCCCACCCCCAGGTCGGAGGTTCCAGCGTTCGCCCAGGTTTCCCAGGGCGTCGCCCAGGCCGCCCCGAACCCGCGCCGAGCGCGCGAGGACCCGGGCGTCCACCGGGGTCGCCCCGCATCCGGCCTCCAGCGTCCTCCGGGGATCCGAGGCCCATGCCGCACACGACCGCCCCCTTCAGGCTCCTCGGAGAGGGAAGCGCGCCCTGCCCGCAGGGGCCCTGGGCCAGCAGCCTTGGCCTGGGGAAGGGGCGGCCCGCCGGGCACCCGGCAGGCCGGCCGGGAGCCGGACGGAGACACACGGGCGCTGCCGGCGAAGCCGGAGGGACCTGGAGGCCGGGACCCGGAGGCCCGGAGCAGGGTCTTGAGGCTCCCGGAGGCCGCCTCTCGCGACTACGGCCATACCACCCTGAACGTGCCCGATCTCGTCTGATCTCGGAAGCTAAGCAGGGTCGGGCCTGGTTAGTACTTGGATGGGATTCCGCCTGGGAATACCGGGTGCTGTAGGCTTTTCCTCCTTTTGCCTCTGCCCGCGCGCGCCCGGGCTTCGGATGGCGCTGGGCTGGGCATGGCTCGGATGCGGTCGGAGAAGAGGCGCCCTTCCGGGGACGGACCTCCCCGCTCGCGGGAGGACCCCCTCACCCAGAGGCTCCGCGGGCCCTCTCCTCCGCCGGCGGTGGGTCCCCGGGGAGCAGGCCCGGAGAGGACACGTCCCGAGGGGGCGCGAGGTGGAGCCACACACAGCTGGCCCCCGGGCCGGTGCCCCCGCACCCAGCGGGGGTCGCGTGGCCCGGACAACCAACGGAGGCCCGTCTTTCTCCCAGCACGCCGGTCCCCAGCCCCAGGTCGGAGGGCCGGCGTTCGCCCGGGTTCGCCAGGCAGCCACCCGGGTCTGCCCGGAACCTGTTCCCTGCATGGGGAGTCGGCGAGGGCGTGGCGGGGGGACCCGGGCCTCCGCTGGGCGCCCCTCCGCCCGCTTGCGGCCGTCCTTCGGGGGGCCCGGGCCCTGGCGGCACCTCCCGGCCCCCTTCGGGCTCCCTCCCTGGGGAGGGAAGCGCGCGCCCTGCCGTCAGGTGCACCGGGCCGGCCTTGGCACGGTGAGGGGCGACCCTCCGGGCGCCTGGGAAGCCGGGGGTGTCGGGGCGGGGAGGGCGGGACACGGGCGCCGCCGGGAAGGGAGAGGGTTCGGGAGACCCGGCGCGGGCTCCTGAGGCTGCGGCGGCTTGCCTGTCCGGTCTACACTCACATACACACACACACACACACACACACACACACACACACACACCCGCGCGACCCCGAAGTCGCCGGATCCCGTCTGATCTGGGAAGGCAGGCGGGGTCGGGGTCTGCTGAGGACTAGGATGGGAGACCGCCTGGGGATACCGGGTGCTGGGAGGCTTTTCCTGCTTTTCCCTTATTGCTGCGCCCGGGCTTGGCGCCGCGGTGGGGAGGGGCCTGGTGCGATCGGGGCGGCGCAGCGATGGCCACCTTCCAGCCAGCCGCTCCTGGGAGTAGCCCTGGCGGGGCCCCTCCTCCACCCTCCCATCTCCAGAGCCCACCGGCCTCCGGCCGCGCCGAGAGCCGGGCCCCGGGCGAGGCCCACCCACCAGCCTGGTGGTGGGAGTCCCCGGGGCACCCCCGTGCCCCCGGGGGTCCCGCGGCCCCGACGCCCAGGGCAGGCCGGCCCGCGGACGCCCACCCACCACGGCTGTTCCTCAGCCCTCCCCCCACCCCCCCACCCCGGCCAGAGAGCCACCGTTCGCCTAGGTGACGCCCCAACGACCGCGGCCGCTCAGGACCAGTCACCGGTGCCCAGGGACCGCACGCGTCCTCAGGGTGGCGCCTCGTGTTGCCTCCCGGGGACCCGCCGTGGGCGCCCGGGCCCGCGGGCCAAGGCCCCGCACCCTCCGGCCGGGCTCCTCCCCGCGGGCACCCGGCCCGGCCCCAAGGTGCCTTAGGCGAACCTTCGGGCGGTGAAGGGGCGGCCCGTGGGCACCCGGCCCTCCGGCGGACAGCCCGACGGGGACCCGGGCGGGGCAGCGAGGGAGAGGGGCCGGAGCTTGGGCGCGGGCCTTCAAGGCACCCGGAGGCCGCCTCTGCCGTCCACCGCCACACCACCCCGATCGCGTCTGACCGACCTCGGGAAGCTACGCCGGGTGGGGCCTGGCTCCTACGTGGATGGGAACGGGCCTGGGAACACCGGGGGCTGTCGGCCTAACCTGCCGTTTTCCTTTTCCCCCCGCGCCCGGGCTTCGGATTCCCGCCTGGGCGGGGCCTCGGCTTGGTCGGGGGCGGAGCGTTGGCTTCCCGCCACTCCCGAGTGCTCTCCCGGGAAGCCCCGGCCCCGCCCCTCTGCCACCCTGCGCCTCAGGGAGGGAGACGCCCCACGCCGCACCCCTTCCCCCGCCACACCCGCAACGCCCCACCGTCCCCCCAGGGCTCCCGAGGCCCCTAGGTCCGGACCCCCACCGCAGGCCCGCCGACGCCCTCGCCCGCTGCTCCCCGGCGCCCGGGCGGGAGGCCACCGGGCGCCCAGCTCGGCTCCTCCGAGCGGCCTAGGCCGTCCCCGAACCGGTCCCCGGGCTGAGGGGGCGGGGATGCGGGCGACCTCAGGGTGGGCCCTCGTCCCGCCTCCGGGCGTGCATCGGAGGGCGCGGGGCCCCGCGCCCCTCACCCTCCCGCGCCCGGAGGCCCGCCCCGCCGACCCCCGCCCCGGGCCGGCCGTGGAAGGGTGAAGGGGCGACCGGCGGGTCCCCTGGGAGCGTCGCGCCGACGGCCCGACGAGGACTCGGGCGCTGCCGGGGAGGGAGGGAGAGGCCTGGGGGCCGGGCGCGGGGGCTAGCCAGCGTCCCGGAAGCCCGGACTCCCGTCCGCCTCCCTTCCATCCGGAACTTGCCGATCTCCCTCCGGTCGGATCTCCGAAGCTAAGCAGGGTCGGGCGCGGTTCGGGCTCGGATGGGAGACCGCGCCGGAGTCCAGCGTGCTGCAGGGTTTTCCTCCTTTCTCCTTCCCCGCCCCCTCCCCCCTCCACCCCCCACCCGCCACCCCCCCCCCACGCCCGGACTTGGGACCACGCCTGGCCGGGCATCGCTGCTCCGGGTGTGGGGGTCGGGCGCAGAGGCGGGGCGTCCTTCCATTTTCCCACCTGCTCTTGGGAGAGCCCGTCACCCCGAGGTTCTCCCGGCCCTCTCCTACGCCAGGGACGCGTCCCGGCAGAGCACTTCCCAAAAGCAACCACCTCAGGGCGACGAGAAGGAGCCCCACCCGTTCGACTCCGGGTGGGTGCCCGCGCCCCACCTGGGGTCGCCCGGCCGGGCCCCGACATCCACGCGAGGCCCGCCGTTCTCTGGGCACGCCGGTCCCCACCCCCAGGTCGGAGGTTCCAGCGTTCGCCCAGGTTTCCCAGGGCGTCGCCCAGGCCGCCCCGAACCCGCGCCGAGCGCGCGAGGACCCGGGCGTCCACCGGGGTCGCCCCGCATCCGGCCTCCAGCGTCCTCCGGGGATCCGAGGCCCATGCCGCACACGACCGCCCCCTTCAGGCTCCTCGGAGAGGGAAGCGCGCCCTGCCCGCAGGGGCCCTGGGCCAGCAGCCTTGGCCTGGGGAAGGGGCGGCCCGCCGGGCACCCGGCAGGCCGGCCGGGAGCCGGACGGAGACACACGGGCGCTGCCGGCGAAGCCGGAGGGACCTGGAGGCCGGGACCCGGAGGCCCGGAGCAGGGTCTTGAGGCTCCCGGAGGCCGCCTCTCGCGACTACGGCCATACCACCCTGAACGTGCCCGATCTCGTCTGATCTCGGAAGCTAAGCAGGGTCGGGCCTGGTTAGTACTTGGATGGGATTCCGCCTGGGAATACCGGGTGCTGTAGGCTTTTCCTCCTTTTGCCTCTGCCCGCGCGCGCCCGGGCTTCGGATGGCGCTGGGCTGGGCATGGCTCGGATGCGGTCGGAGAAGAGGCGCCCTTCCGGGGACGGACCTCCCCGCTCGCGGGAGGACCCCCTCACCCAGAGGCTCCGCGGGCCCTCTCCTCCGCCGGCGGTGGGTCCCCGGGGAGCAGGCCCGGAGAGGACACGTCCCGAGGGGGCGCGAGGTGGAGCCACACACAGCTGGCCCCCGGGCCGGTGCCCCCGCACCCAGCGGGGGTCGCGTGGCCCGGACAACCAACGGAGGCCCGTCTTTCTCCCAGCACGCCGGTCCCCAGCCCCAGGTCGGAGGGCCGGCGTTCGCCCGGGTTCGCCAGGCAGCCACCCGGGTCTGCCCGGAACCTGTTCCCTGCATGGGGAGTCGGCGAGGGCGTGGCGGGGGGACCCGGGCCTCCGCTGGGCGCCCCTCCGCCCGCTTGCGGCCGTCCTTCGGGGGGCCCGGGCCCTGGCGGCACCTCCCCGGCCCCCTTCGGGCTCCCTCCCTGGGGAGGGAAGCGCGCGCCCTGCCGTCAGGTGCACCGGGCCGGCCTTGGCACGGTGAGGGGCGACCCTCCGGGCGCCTGGGAAGCCGGGGGTGTCGGGGCGGGGAGGGCGGGACACGGGCGCCGCCGGGAAGGGAGAGGGTTCGGGAGACCCGGCGCGGGCTCCTGAGGCTGCGGCGGCTTGCCTGTCCGGTCTACACTCACATACACACACACACACACACACACACACACACACACACACACACCCGCGCGACCCCGAAGTCGCCGGATCCCGTCTGATCTGGGAAGGCAGGCGGGGTCGGGGTCTGCTGAGGACTAGGATGGGAGACCGCCTGGGGATACCGGGTGCTGGGAGGCTTTTCCTGCTTTTCCCTTATTGCTGCGCCCGGGCTTGGCGCCGCGGTGGGGAGGGGCCTGGTGCGATCGGGGCGGCGCAGCGATGGCCACCTTCCAGCCAGCCGCTCCTGGGAGTAGCCCTGGCGGGGCCCCTCCTCCACCCTCCCATCTCCAGAGCCCACCGGCCTCCGGCCGCGCCGAGAGCCGGGCCCCGGGCGAGGCCCACCCACCAGCCTGGTGGTGGGAGTCCCCGGGGCACCCCCGTGCCCCCGGGGGTCCCGCGGCCCCGACGCCCAGGGCAGGCCGGCCCGCGGACGCCCACCCACCACGGCTGTTCCTCAGCCCCTCCCCCCACCCCCCCACCCCGGCCAGAGAGCCACCGTTCGCCTAGGTGACGCCCCAACGACCGCGGCCGCTCAGGACCAGTCACCGGTGCCCAGGGACCGCACGCGTCCTCAGGGTGGCGCCTCGTGTTGCCTCCCGGGGACCCGCCGTGGGCGCCCGGGCCCGCGGGCCAAGGCCCCGCACCCTCCGGCCGGGCTCCTCCCCGCGGGCACCCGGCCCGGCCCCAAGGTGCCTTAGGCGAACCTTCGGGCGGTGAAGGGGCGGCCCGTGGGCACCCGGCCCTCCGGCGGACAGCCCGACGGGGACCCGGGCGGGGCAGCGAGGGAGAGGGGCCGGAGCTTGGGCGCGGGCCTTCAAGGCACCCGGAGGCCGCCTCTGCCGTCCACCGCCACACCACCCCGATCGCGTCTGACCGACCTCGGGAAGCTACGCCGGGTGGGGCCTGGCTCCTACGTGGATGGGAACGGGCCTGGGAACACCGGGGGCTGTCGGCCTAACCTGCCGTTTTCCTTTTCCCCCCGCGCCCGGGCTTCGGATTCCCGCCTGGGCGGGGCCTCGGCTTGGTCGGGGGCGGAGCGTTGGCTTCCCGCCACTCCCGAGTGCTCTCCCGGGAAGCCCCGGCCCCGCCCCTCTGCCACCCTGCGCCTCAGGGAGGGAGACGCCCCACGCCGCACCCCTTCCCCCGCCACACCCGCAACGCCCCACCGTCCCCCCAGGGCTCCCGAGGCCCCTAGGTCCGGACCCCCACCGCAGGCCCGCCGACGCCCTCGCCCGCTGCTCCCCGGCGCCCGGGCGGGAGGCCACCGGGCGCCCAGCTCGGCTCCTCCGAGCGGCCTAGGCCGTCCCCGAACCGGTCCCCGGGCTGAGGGGGCGGGGATGCGGGCGACCTCAGGGTGGGCCCTCGTCCCGCCTCCGGGCGTGCATCGGAGGGCGCGGGGCCCCGCGCCCCTCACCCTCCCGCGCCCGGAGGCCCGCCCCGCCGACCCCCGCCCCGGGCCGGCCGTGGAAGGGTGAAGGGGCGACCGGCGGGTCCCCTGGGAGCGTCGCGCCGACGGCCCGACGAGGACTCGGGCGCTGCCGGGGAGGGAGGGAGAGGCCTGGGGGCCGGGCGCGGGGGCTAGCCAGCGTCCCGGAAGCCCGGACTCCCGTCCGCCTCCCTTCCATCCGGAACTTGCCGATCTCCCTCCGGTCGGATCTCCGAAGCTAAGCAGGGTCGGGCGCGGTTCGGGCTCGGATGGGAGACCGCGCCGGAGTCCAGCGTGCTGCAGGGTTTTCCTCCTTTCTCCTTCCCCGCCCCCTCCCCCCTCCACCCCCCACCCGCCACCCCCCCACCACGCCCGGACTTGGGACCACGCCTGGCCGGGCATCGCTGCTCCGGGTGTGGGGGTCGGGCGCAGAGGCGGGGCGTCCTTCCATTTTCCCACCTGCTCTTGGGAGAGCCCGTCACCCCGAGGTTCTCCCGGCCCTCTCCTACGCCAGGGACGCGTCCCGGCAGAGCACTTCCCAAAAGCAACCACCTCAGGGCGACGAGAAGGAGCCCCACCCGTTCGACTCCGGGTGGGTGCCCGCGCCCCACCTGGGGTCGCCCGGCCGGGCCCCGACATCCACGCGAGGCCCGCCGTTCTCTGGGCACGCCGGTCCCCACCCCCAGGTCGGAGGTTTCCAGCGTTCGCCCAGGTTTCCCAGGGCGTCGCCCAGGCCGCCCCGAACCCGCGCCGAGCGCGCGAGGACCCGGGCGTCCACCGGGGTCGCCCCGCATCCGGCCTCCAGCGTCCTCCGGGGATCCGAGGCCCATGCCGCACACGACCGCCCCCTTCAGGCTCCTCGGAGAGGGAAGCGCGCCCTGCCCGCAGGGGCCCTGGGCCAGCAGCCTTGGCCTGGGGAAGGGGCGGCCCGCCGGGCACCCGGCAGGCCGGCCGGGAGCCGGACGGAGACACACGGGCGCTGCCGGCGAAGCCGGAGGGACCTGGAGGCCGGGACCCGGAGGCCCGGAGCAGGGTCTTGAGGCTCCCGGAGGCCGCCTCTCGCGACTACGGCCATACCACCCTGAACGTGCCCGATCTCGTCTGATCTCGGAAGCTAAGCAGGGTCGGGCCTGGTTAGTACTTGGATGGGATTCCGCCTGGGAATACCGGGTGCTGTAGGCTTTTCCTCCTTTTGCCTCTGCCCGCGCGCGCCCGGGCTTCGGATGGCGCTGGGCTGGGCATGGCTCGGATGCGGTCGGAGAAGAGGCGCCCTTCCGGGACGGACCTCCCCGCTCGCGGGAGGACCCCCTCACCCAGAGGCTCCGCGGGCCCTCTCCTCCGCCGGCGGTGGGTCCCCGGGGAGCAGGCCCGGAGAGGACACGTCCCGAGGGGGCGCGAGGTGGAGCCACACACAGCTGGCCCCCGGGCCGGTGCCCCCGCACCCAGCGGGGGTCGCGTGGCCCGGACAACCAACGGAGGCCCGTCTTTCTCCCAGCACGCCGGTCCCCAGCCCCAGGTCGGAGGGCCGGCGTTCGCCCGGGTTCGCCAGGCAGCCACCCGGGTCTGCCCGGAACCTGTTCCCTGCATGGGGAGTCGGCGAGGGCGTGGCGGGGGGACCCGGGCCTCCGCTGGGCGCCCCTCCGCCCGCTTGCGGCCGTCCTTCGGGGGGCCCGGGCCCTGGCGGCACCTCCCGGCCCCCTTCGGGCTCCCTCCCTGGGGAGGGAAGCGCGCGCCCTGCCGTCAGGTGCACCGGGCCGGCCTTGGCACGGTGAGGGGCGACCCTCCGGGCGCCTGGGAAGCCGGGGGTGTCGGGGCGGGGAGGGCGGGACACGGGCGCCGCCGGGAAGGGAGAGGGTTCGGGAGACCCGGCGCGGGCTCCTGAGGCTGCGGCGGCTTGCCTGTCCGGTCTACACTCACATACACACACACACACACACACACACACACACACACACACACACACCCGCGCGACCCCGAAGTCGCCGGATCCCGTCTGATCTGGGAAGGCAGGCGGGGTCGGGGTCTGCTGAGGACTAGGATGGGAGACCGCCTGGGGATACCGGGTGCTGGGAGGCTTTTCCTGCTTTTCCCTTATTGCTGCGCCCGGGCTTGGCGCCGCGGTGGGGAGGGGCCTGGTGCGATCGGGGCGGCGCAGCGATGGCCACCTTCCAGCCAGCCGCTCCTGGAGTAGCCCTGGCGGGGCCCCTCCTCCACCCTCCCATCTCCAGAGCCCACCGGCCTCCGGCCGCGCCGAGAGCCGGGCCCCGGGCGAGGCCCACCCACCAGCCTGGTGGTGGGAGTCCCCGGGGCACCCCCGTGCCCCCGGGGGTCCCGCGGCCCCGACGCCCAGGGCAGGCCGGCCCGCGGACGCCCACCCACCACGGCTGTTCCTCAGCCCTCCCCCCACCCCCCCACCCCGGCCAGAGAGCCACCGTTCGCCTAGGTGACGCCCCAACGACCGCGGCCGCTCAGGACCAGTCACCGGTGCCCAGGGACCGCACGCGTCCTCAGGGTGGCGCCTCGTGTTGCCTCCCGGGGACCCGCCGTGGGCGCCCGGGCCCGCGGGCCAAGGCCCCGCACCCTCCGGCCGGGCTCCTCCCCGCGGGCACCCGGCCGGCCCCAAGGTGCCTTAGGCGAACCTTCGGGCGGTGAAGGGGCGGCCCGTGGGCACCCGGCCCTCCGGCGGACAGCCCGACGGGGACCCGGGCGGGGCAGCGAGGGAGAGGGGCCGGAGCTTGGGCGCGGGCCTTCAAGGCACCCGGAGGCCGCCTCTGCCGTCCACCGCCACACCACCCCGATCGCGTCTGACCGACCTCGGGAAGCTACGCCGGGTGGGGCCTGGCTCCTACGTGGATGGGAACGGGCCTGGGAACACCGGGGGCTGTCGGCCTAACCTGCCGTTTTCCTTTTCCCCCCGCGCCCGGGCTTCGGATTCCCGCCTGGGCGGGGCCTCGGCTTGGTCGGGGGCGGAGCGTTGGCTTCCCGCCACTCCCGAGTGCTCTCCCGGGAAGCCCCGGCCCCGCCCCTCTGCCACCCTGCGCCTCAGGGAGGGAGACGCCCCACGCCGCACCCCTTCCCCCGCCACACCCGCAACGCCCCACCGTCCCCCCAGGGCTCCCGAGGCCCCTAGGTCCGGACCCCCACCGCAGGCCCGCCGACGCCCTCGCCCGCTGCTCCCCGGCGCCCGGGCGGGAGGCCACCGGGCGCCCAGCTCGGCTCCTCCGAGCGGCCTAGGCCGTCCCCGAACCGGTCCCCGGGCTGAGGGGGCGGGGATGCGGGCGACCTCAGGGTGGGCCCTCGTCCCGCCTCCGGGCGTGCATCGGAGGGCGCGGGGCCCCGCGCCCCTCACCCTCCCGCGCCCGGAGGCCCGCCCCGCCGACCCCCGCCCCGGGCCGGCCGTGGAAGGGTGAAGGGGCGACCGGCGGGTCCCCTGGGAGCGTCGCGCCGACGGCCCGACGAGGACTCGGGCGCTGCCGGGGAGGGAGGGAGAGGCCTGGGGGCCGGGCGCGGGGGCTAGCCAGCGTCCCGGAAGCCCGGACTCCCGTCCGCCTCCCTTCCATCCGGAACTTGCCGATCTCCCTCCGGTCGGATCTCCGAAGCTAAGCAGGGTCGGGCGCGGTTCGGGCTCGGATGGGAGACCGCGCCGGAGTCCAGCGTGCTGCAGGGTTTTCCTCCTTTCTCCTTCCCCGCCCCCTCCCCCCTCCACCCCCCACCCGCCACCCCCCCCCCACGCCCGGACTTGGGACCACGCCTGGCCGGGCATCGCTGCTCCGGGTGTGGGGGTCGGGCGCAGAGGCGGGGCGTCCTTCCATTTTCCCACCTGCTCTTGGGAGAGCCCGTCACCCCGAGGTTCTCCCGGCCCTCTCCTACGCCAGGGACGCGTCCCGGCAGAGCACTTCCCAAAAGCAACCACCTCAGGGCGACGAGAAGGAGCCCCACCCGTTCGACTCCGGGTGGGTGCCCGCGCCCCACCTGGGGTCGCCCGGCCGGGCCCCGACATCCACGCGAGGCCCGCCGTTCTCTGGGCACGCCGGTCCCCACCCCCAGGTCGGAGGTTCCAGCGTTCGCCCAGGTTTCCCAGGGCGTCGCCCAGGCCGCCCCGAACCCGCGCCGAGCGCGCGAGGACCCGGGCGTCCACCGGGGTCGCCCCGCATCCGGCCTCCAGCGTCCTCCGGGGATCCGAGGCCCATGCCGCACACGACCGCCCCCTTCAGGCTCCTCGGAGAGGGAAGCGCGCCCTGCCCGCAGGGGCCCTGGGCCAGCAGCCTTGGCCTGGGGAAGGGGCGGCCCGCCGGGCACCCGGCAGGCCGGCCGGGAGCCGGACGGAGACACACGGGCGCTGCCGGCGAAGCCGGAGGGACCTGGAGGCCGGGACCCGGAGGCCCGGAGCAGGGTCTTGAGGCTCCCGGAGGCCGCCTCTCGCGACTACGGCCATACCACCCTGAACGTGCCCGATCTCGTCTGATCTCGGAAGCTAGCAGGGTCGGGCCTGGTTAGTACTTGGATGGGATTCCGCCTGGGAATACCGGGTGCTGTAGGCTTTTCCTCCTTTTGCCTCTGCCCGCGCGCCGCCCGGGCTTCGGATGGCGCTGGGCTGGGCATGGCTCGGATGCGGTCGGAGAAGAGGCGCCCTTCCGGGACGGACCTCCCCGCTCGCGGGAGGACCCCCTCACCCAGAGGCTCCGCGGGCCCTCTCCTCCGCCGGCGGTGGGTCCCCGGGGAGCAGGCCCGGAGAGGACACGTCCCGAGGGGGCGCGAGGTGGAGCCACACACAGCTGGCCCCCGGGCCGGTGCCCCCGCACCCAGCGGGGGTCGCGTGGCCCGGACAACCAACGGAGGCCCGTCTTTCTCCCAGCACGCCGGTCCCCAGCCCCAGGTCGGAGGGCCGGCGTTCGCCCGGGTTCGCCAGGCAGCCACCCGGGTCTGCCCGGAACCTGTTCCCTGCATGGGGAGTCGGCGAGGGCGTGGCGGGGGGACCCGGGCCTCCGCTGGGCGCCCCTCCGCCCGCTTGCGGCCGTCCTTCGGGGGGCCCGGGCCCTGGCGGCACCTCCCGGCCCCCTTCGGGCTCCCTCCCTGGGGAGGGAAGCGCGCGCCCTGCCGTCAGGTGCACCGGGCCGGCCTTGGCACGGTGAGGGGCGACCCTCCGGGCGCCTGGGAAGCCGGGGGTGTCGGGGCGGGGAGGGCGGGACACGGGCGCCGCCGGGAAGGGAGAGGGTTCGGGAGACCCGGCGCGGGCTCCTGAGGCTGCGGCGGCTTGCCTGTCCGGTCTACACTCACATACACACACACACACACACACACACACACACACACACACACACCCGCGCGACCCCGAAGTCGCCGGATCCCGTCTGATCTGGGAAGGCAGGCGGGGTCGGGGTCTGCTGAGGACTAGGATGGGAGACCGCCTGGGGATACCGGGTGCTGGGAGCTTTTCCTGCTTTTCCCTTATTGCTGCGCCCGGGCTTGGCGCCGCGGTGGGGAGGGGCCTGGTGCGATCGGGCGGCGCAGCGATGGCCACCTTCCAGCCAGCCGCTCCTGGGAGTAGCCCTGGCGGGGCCCCTCCTCCACCCTCCCATCTCCAGAGCCCACCGGCCTCCGGCCGCGCCGAGAGCCGGGCCCCGGGCGAGGCCCACCCACCAGCCTGGTGGTGGGAGTCCCCGGGGCACCCCCGTGCCCCCGGGGGTCCCGCGGCCCCGACGCCCAGGGCAGGCCGGCCCGCGGACGCCCACCCACCACGGCTGTTCCTCAGCCCTCCCCCCACCCCCCCACCCCGGCCAGAGAGCCACCGTTCGCCTAGGTGACGCCCCAACGACCGCGGCCGCTCAGGACCAGTCACCGGTGCCCAGGGACCGCACGCGTCCTCAGGGTGGCGCCTCGTGTTGCCTCCCGGGGACCCGCCGTGGGCGCCCGGGCCCGCGGGCCAAGGCCCCGCACCCTCCGGCCGGGCTCCTCCCCGCGGGCACCCGGCCCGGCCCCAAGGTGCCTTAGGCGAACCTTCGGGCGGTGAAGGGGCGGCCCGTGGGCACCCGGCCCTCCGGCGGACAGCCCGACGGGGACCCGGGCGGGGCAGCGAGGGAGAGGGGCCGGAGCTTGGGCGCGGGCCTTCAAGGCACCCGAGGCCG
>JBCAQL010000063.1:0-30191 GCA_039655065.1 Glossophaga mutica
CCTGAAGGGGGCGGTCGTGTGCGGCATGGGCCTCGGATCCCCGGAGGACGCTGGAGGCCGGATGCGGGGCGACCCCGGTGGACGCCCGGGTCCTCGCGCGCTCGGCGCGGGTTCGGGGCGGCCTGGGCGACGCCCTGGGAAACCTGGGCGAACGCTGGAACCTCCGACCTGGGGGTGGGGGACCGGCGTGCCCAGAGAACGGCGGGCCTCGCGTGGATGTCGGGGCCCGGCCGGGCGACCCCAGGTGGGGCGCGGGCACCCACCCGGAGTCGAACGGGTGGGGCTCCTTCTCGTCGCCCTGAGGTGGTTGCTTTTGGGAAGTGCTCTGCCGGGACGCGTCCCTGGCGTAGGAGAGGGCCGGGAGAACCTCGGGGTGACGGGCTCTCCCAAGAGCAGGTGGGAAAATGGAAGGACGCCCCGCCTCTGCGCCCGACCCCCACACCCGGAGCAGCGATGCCCGGCCAGGCGTGGTCCCAAGTCCGGGCGTGGTGGGGGGGTGGCGGGTGGGGGGTGGAGGGGGGAGGGGGCGGGGAAGGAGAAAGGAGGAAAACCCTGCAGCACGCTGGACTCCGGCGCGGTCTCCCATCCGAGCCCGAACCGCGCCCGACCCTGCTTAGCTTCGGAGATCCGACCGGAGGGAGATCGGCAAGTTCCGGATGGAAGGGAGGCGGACGGGAGTCCGGGCTTCCGGGACGCTGGCTAGCCCCCGCGCCCGGCCCCCAGGCCTCTCCCTCCCTCCCCGGCAGCGCCCGAGTCCTCGTCGGGCCGTCGGCGCGACGCTCCCAGGGGACCCGCCGGTCGCCCCTTCACCCTTCCACGGCCGGCCCGGGGCGGGGGTCGGCGGGGCGGGCCTCCGGGCGCGGGAGGGTGAGGGGCGCGGGGCCCCGCGCCCTCCGATGCACGCCCGGAGGCGGGACGAGGGCCCACCCTGAGGTCGCCCGCATCCCCGCCCCCTCAGCCCGGGGACCGGTTCGGGGACGGCCTAGGCCGCTCGGAGGAGCCGAGCTGGGCGCCCGGTGGCCTCCCGCCCGGGCGCCGGGGAGCAGCGGGCGAGGGCGTCGGCGGGCCTGCGGTGGGGGTCCGGACCTAGGGGCCTCGGGAGCCCTGGGGGGACGGTGGGGCGTTGCGGGTGTGGCGGGGGAAGGGGTGCGGCGTGGGGCGTCTCCCTCCCTGAGGCGCAGGGTGGCAGAGGGGCGGGGCCGGGGCTTCCCGGGAGAGCACTCGGGAGTGGCGGGAAGCCAACGCTCCGCCCCCGACCAAGCCGAGGCCCCGCCCAGGCGGGAATCCGAAGCCCGGGCGCGGGGGGAAAAGGAAAACGGCAGGTTAGGCCGACAGCCCCCGGTGTTCCCAGGCCCGTTCCCATCCACGTAGGAGCCAGGCCCCACCCGGCGTAGCTTCCCGAGGTCGGTCAGACGCGATCGGGGTGGTGTGGCGGTGGACGGCAGAGGCGGCCTCCGGGTGCCTTGAAGGCCCGCGCCCAAGCTCCGGCCCCTCTCCCTCGCTGCCCCGCCCGGGTCCCCGTCGGGCTGTCCGCCGGAGGGCCGGGTGCCCACGGGCCGCCCCTTCACCGCCCGAAGGTTCGCCTAAGGCACCTTGGGGCCGGGCCGGGTGCCCGCGGGGAGGAGCCCGGCCGGAGGGTGCGGGGCCTTGGCCCGCGGGCCCGGGCGCCCACGGCGGGTCCCCGGGAGGCAACACGAGGCGCCACCCTGAGGACGCGTGCGGTCCCTGGGCACCGGTGACTGGTCCTGAGCGGCCGCGGTCGTTGGGGCGTCACCTAGGCGAACGGTGGCTCTCTGGCCGGGGTGGGGGGGTGGGGGGAGGGCTGAGGAACAGCCGTGGTGGGTGGGCGTCCGCGGGCCGGCCTGCCCTGGGCGTCGGGGCCGCGGGACCCCCGGGGGCACGGGGGTGCCCCGGGGACTCCCACCACCAGGCTGGTGGGTGGGCCTCGCCCGGGGCCCGGCTCTCGGCGCGGCCGGAGGCCGGTGGGCTCTGGAGATGGGAGGGTGGAGGAGGGGCCCCGCCAGGGCTACTCCCAGGAGCGGCTGGCTGGAAGGTGGCCATCGCTGCGCCGCCCCGATCGCACCAGGCCCCTCCCCACCGCGGCGCCAAGCCCGGGCGCAGCAATAAGGGAAAAGCAGGAAAAGCCTCCCAGCACCCGGTATCCCCAGGCGGTCTCCCATCCTAGTCCTCAGCAGACCCCGACCCCGCCTGCCTTCCCAGATCAGACGGGATCCGGCGACTTCGGGGTCGCGCGGGTGTGTGTGTGTGTGTGTGTGTGTGTGTGTGTGTGTGTGTGTATGTGAGTGTAGACCGGACAGGCAAGCCGCCGCAGCCTCAGGAGCCCGCGCCGGGTCTCCCGAACCCTCTCCCTTCCCGGCGGCGCCCGTGTCCCGCCCTCCCCGCCCCGACACCCCCGGCTTCCCAGGCGCCCGGAGGGTCGCCCCTCACCGTGCCAAGGCCGGCCCGGTGCACCTGACGGCAGGGCGCGCGCTTCCCTCCCCAGGGAGGGAGCCCGAAGGGGGCCGGGAGGTGCCGCCAGGGCCCGGGCCCCCCGAAGGACGGCCGCAAGCGGGCGGAGGGGCGCCCAGCGGAGGCCCGGGTCCCCCCGCCACGCCCTCGCCGACTCCCCATGCAGGGAACAGGTTCCGGGCAGACCCGGGTGGCTGCCTGGCGAACCCGGGCGAACGCCGGCCCTCCGACCTGGGGCTGGGGACCGGCGTGCTGGGAGAAAGACGGGCCTCCGTTGGTTGTCCGGGCCACGCGACCCCCGCTGGGTGCGGGGGCACCGGCCCGGGGGCCAGCTGTGTGTGGCTCCACCTCGCGCCCCCTCGGGACGTGTCCTCTCCGGGCCTGCTCCCCGGGGACCCACCGCCGGCGGAGGAGAGGGCCCGCGGAGCCTCTGGGTGAGGGGGTCCTCCCGCGAGCGGGGAGGTCCGTCCCCGGAAGGGCGCCTCTTCTCCGACCGCATCCGAGCCATGCCCAGCCCAGCGCCATCCGAAGCCCGGGCGCGCGCGGGCAGAGGCAAAAGGAGGAAAAGCCTACAGCACCCGGTATTCCCAGGCGGAATCCCATCCAAGTACTAACCAGGCCCGACCCTGCTTAGCTTCCGAGATCAGACGAGATCGGGCACGTTCAGGGTGGTATGGCCGTAGTCGCGAGAGGCGGCCTCCGGGAGCCTCAAGACCCTGCTCCGGGCCTCCGGGTCCCGGCCTCCAGGTCCCTCCGGCTTCGCCGGCAGCGCCCGTGTGTCTCCGTCCGGCTCCCGGCCGGCCTGCCGGGTGCCCGGCGGGCCGCCCCTTCCCCAGGCCAAGGCTGCTGGCCCAGGGCCCCTGCGGGCAGGGCGCGCTTCCCTCTCCGAGGAGCCTGAAGGGGGCGGTCGTGTGCGGCATGGGCCTCGGATCCCCGGAGGACGCTGGAGGCCGGATGCGGGGCGACCCCGGTGGACGCCCGGGTCCTCGCGCGCTCGGCGCGGGTTCGGGGCGGCCTGGGCGACGCCCTGGGAAACCTGGGCGAACGCTGGAACCTCCGACCTGGGGGTGGGGACCGGCGTGCCCAGAGAACGGCGGGCCTCGCGTGGATGTCGGGGCCCGGCCGGGCGACCCCAGGTGGGGCGCGGGCACCCACCCGGAGTCGAACGGGTGGGGCTCCTTCTCGTCGCCCTGAGGTGGTTGCTTTTGGGAAGTGCTCTGCCGGGACGCGTCCCTGGCGTAGGAGAGGGCCGGGAGAACCTCGGGGTGACGGGCTCTCCCAAGAGCAGGTGGGAAAATGGAAGGACGCCCCGCCTCTGCGCCCGACCCCCACACCCGGAGCAGCGATGCCCGGCCAGGCGTGGTCCCAAGTCCGGGCGTGGGGGGGGGGTGGCGGGTGGGGGGTGGAGGGGGGAGGGGGCGGGGAAGGAGAAAGGAGGAAAACCCTGCAGCACGCTGGACTCCGGCGCGGTCTCCCATCCGAGCCCGAACCGCGCCCGACCCTGCTTAGCTTCGGAGATCCGACCGGAGGGAGATCGGCAAGTTCCGGATGGAAGGGAGGCGGACGGGAGTCCGGGCTTCCGGGACGCTGGCTAGCCCCCGCGCCCGGCCCCCAGGCCTCTCCCTCCCTCCCCGGCAGCGCCCGAGTCCTCGTCGGGCCGTCGGCGCGACGCTCCCAGGGGACCCGCCGGTCGCCCCTTCACCCTTCCACGGCCGGCCCGGGGCGGGGGTCGGCGGGGCGGGCCTCCGGGCGCGGGAGGGTGAGGGGCGCGGGGCCCCGCGCCCTCCGATGCACGCCCGGAGGCGGGACGAGGGCCCACCCTGAGGTCGCCCGCATCCCCGCCCCCTCAGCCCGGGGACCGGTTCGGGGACGGCCTAGGCCGCTCGGAGGAGCCGAGCTGGGCGCCCGGTGGCCTCCCGCCCGGGCGCCGGGGAGCAGCGGGCGAGGGCGTCGGCGGGCCTGCGGTGGGGGTCCGGACCTAGGGGCCTCGGGAGCCCTGGGGGGACGGTGGGGCGTTGCGGGTGTGGCGGGGGAAGGGGTGCGGCGTGGGGCGTCTCCCTCCCTGAGGCGCAGGGTGGCAGAGGGGCGGGGCCGGGGCTTCCCGGGAGAGCACTCGGGAGTGGCGGGAAGCCAACGCTCCGCCCCCGACCAAGCCGAGGCCCCGCCCAGGCGGGAATCCGAAGCCCGGGCGCGGGGGGAAAAGGAAAACGGCAGGTTAGGCCGACAGCCCCCGGTGTTCCCAGGCCCGTTCCCATCCACGTAGGAGCCAGGCCCCACCCGGCGTAGCTTCCCGAGGTCGGTCAGACGCGATCGGGGTGGTGTGGCGGTGGACGGCAGAGGCGGCCTCCGGGTGCCTTGAAGGCCCGCGCCCAAGCTCCGGCCCCTCTCCCTCGCTGCCCCGCCCGGGTCCCCGTCGGGCTGTCCGCCGGAGGGCCGGGTGCCCACGGGCCGCCCCTTCACCGCCCGAAGGTTCGCCTAAGGCACCTTGGGGCCGGGCCGGGTGCCCGCGGGGAGGAGCCCGGCCGGAGGGTGCGGGGCCTTGGCCCGCGGGCCCGGGCGCCCACGGCGGGTCCCCGGGAGGCAACACGAGGCGCCACCCTGAGGACGCGTGCGGTCCCTGGGCACCGGTGACTGGTCCTGAGCGGCCGCGGTCGTTGGGGCGTCACCTAGGCGAACGGTGGCTCTCTGGCCGGGGTGGGGGGGTGGGGGGAGGGCTGAGGAACAGCCGTGGTGGGTGGGCGTCCGCGGGCCGGCCTGCCCTGGGCGTCGGGGCCGCGGGACCCCCGGGGGCACGGGGGTGCCCCGGGGACTCCCACCACCAGGCTGGTGGGTGGGCCTCGCCCGGGGCCCGGCTCTCGGCGCGGCCGGAGGCCGGTGGGCTCTGGAGATGGGAGGGTGGAGGAGGGGCCCCGCCAGGGCTACTCCCAGGAGCGGCTGGCTGGAAGGTGGCCATCGCTGCGCCGCCCCGATCGCACCAGGCCCCTCCCCACCGCGGCGCCAAGCCCGGGCGCAGCAATAAGGGAAAAGCAGGAAAAGCCTCCCAGCACCCGGTATCCCCAGGCGGTCTCCCATCCTAGTCCTCAGCAGACCCCGACCCCGCCTGCCTTCCCAGATCAGACGGGATCCGGCGACTTCGGGGTCGCGCGGGTGTGTGTGTGTGTGTGTGTGTGTGTGTGTGTGTGTGTGTGTATGTGAGTGTAGACCGGACAGGCAAGCCGCCGCAGCCTCAGGAGCCCGCGCCGGGTCTCCCGAACCCTCTCCCTTCCCGGCGGCGCCCGTGTCCCGCCCTCCCCGCCCCGACACCCCCGGCTTCCCAGGCGCCCGGAGGGTCGCCCCTCACCGTGCCAAGGCCGGCCCGGTGCACCTGACGGCAGGGCGCGCGCTTCCCTCCCCAGGGAGGGAGCCCGAAGGGGGCCGGGAGGTGCCGCCAGGGCCCGGGCCCCCCGAAGGACGGCCGCAAGCGGGCGGAGGGGCGCCCAGCGGAGGCCCGGGTCCCCCCGCCACGCCCTCGCCGACTCCCCATGCAGGGAACAGGTTCCGGGCAGACCCGGGTGGCTGCCTGGCGAACCCGGGCGAACGCCGGCCCTCCGACCTGGGGCTGGGGACCGGCGTGCTGGGAGAAAGACGGGCCTCCGTTGGTTGTCCGGGCCACGCGACCCCCGCTGGGTGCGGGGGCACCGGCCCGGGGGCCAGCTGTGTGTGGCTCCACCTCGCGCCCCCTCGGGACGTGTCCTCTCCGGGCCTGCTCCCCGGGGACCCACCGCCGGCGGAGGAGAGGGCCCGCGGAGCCTCTGGGTGAGGGGGTCCTCCCGCGAGCGGGGAGGTCCGTCCCCGGAAGGGCGCCTCTTCTCCGACCGCATCCGAGCCATGCCCAGCCCAGCGCCATCCGAAGCCCGGGCGCGCGCGGGCAGAGGCAAAAGGAGGAAAAGCCTACAGCACCCGGTATTCCCAGGCGGAATCCCATCCAAGTACTAACCAGGCCCGACCCTGCTTAGCTTCCGAGATCAGACGAGATCGGGCACGTTCAGGGTGGTATGGCCGTAGTCGCGAGAGGCGGCCTCCGGGAGCCTCAAGACCCTGCTCCGGGCCTCCGGGTCCCGGCCTCCAGGTCCCTCCGGCTTCGCCGGCAGCGCCCGTGTGTCTCCGTCCGGCTCCCGGCCGGCCTGCCGGGTGCCCGGCGGGCCGCCCCTTCCCCAGGCCAAGGCTGCTGGCCCAGGGCCCCTGCGGGCAGGGCGCGCTTCCCTCTCCGAGGAGCCTGAAGGGGGCGGTCGTGTGCGGCATGGGCCTCGGATCCCCGGAGGACGCTGGAGGCCGGATGCGGGGCGACCCCGGTGGACGCCCGGGTCCTCGCGCGCTCGGCGCGGGTTCGGGGCGGCCTGGGCGACGCCCTGGGAAACCTGGGCGAACGCTGGAACCTCCGACCTGGGGGTGGGGACCGGCGTGCCCAGAGAACGGCGGGCCTCGCGTGGATGTCGGGGCCCGGCCGGGCGACCCCAGGTGGGGCGCGGGCACCCACCCGGAGTCGAACGGGTGGGGCTCCTTCTCGTCGCCCTGAGGTGGTTGCTTTTGGGAAGTGCTCTGCCGGGACGCGTCCCTGGCGTAGGAGAGGGCCGGGAGAACCTCGGGGTGACGGGCTCTCCCAAGAGCAGGTGGGAAAATGGAAGGACGCCCCGCCTCTGCGCCCGACCCCCACACCCGGAGCAGCGATGCCCGGCCAGGCGTGGTCCCAAGTCCGGGCGTGGGGGGGGGGTGGCGGGTGGGGGGTGGAGGGGGGAGGGGGCGGGGAAGGAGAAAGGAGGAAAACCCTGCAGCACGCTGGACTCCGGCGCGGTCTCCCATCCGAGCCCGAACCGCGCCCGACCCTGCTTAGCTTCGGAGATCCGACCGGAGGGAGATCGGCAAGTTCCGGATGGAAGGGAGGCGGACGGGAGTCCGGGCTTCCGGGACGCTGGCTAGCCCCCGCGCCCGGCCCCCAGGCCTCTCCCTCCCTCCCCGGCAGCGCCCGAGTCCTCGTCGGGCCGTCGGCGCGACGCTCCCAGGGGACCCGCCGGTCGCCCCTTCACCCTTCCACGGCCGGCCCGGGGCGGGGGTCGGCGGGGCGGGCCTCCGGGCGCGGGAGGGTGAGGGGCGCGGGGCCCCGCGCCCTCCGATGCACGCCCGGAGGCGGGACGAGGGCCCACCCTGAGGTCGCCCGCATCCCCGCCCCCTCAGCCCGGGGACCGGTTCGGGGACGGCCTAGGCCGCTCGGAGGAGCCGAGCTGGGCGCCCGGTGGCCTCCCGCCCGGGCGCCGGGGAGCAGCGGGCGAGGGCGTCGGCGGGCCTGCGGTGGGGGTCCGGACCTAGGGGCCTCGGGAGCCCTGGGGGGACGGTGGGGCGTTGCGGGTGTGGCGGGGGAAGGGGTGCGGCGTGGGGCGTCTCCCTCCCTGAGGCGCAGGGTGGCAGAGGGGCGGGGCCGGGGCTTCCCGGGAGAGCACTCGGGAGTGGCGGGAAGCCAACGCTCCGCCCCCGACCAAGCCGAGGCCCCGCCCAGGCGGGAATCCGAAGCCCGGGCGCGGGGGGAAAAGGAAAACGGCAGGTTAGGCCGACAGCCCCCGGTGTTCCCAGGCCCGTTCCCATCCACGTAGGAGCCAGGCCCCACCCGGCGTAGCTTCCCGAGGTCGGTCAGACGCGATCGGGGTGGTGTGGCGGTGGACGGCAGAGGCGGCCTCCGGGTGCCTTGAAGGCCCGCGCCCAAGCTCCGGCCCCTCTCCCTCGCTGCCCCGCCCGGGTCCCCGTCGGGCTGTCCGCCGGAGGGCCGGGTGCCCACGGGCCGCCCCTTCACCGCCCGAAGGTTCGCCTAAGGCACCTTGGGGCCGGGCCGGGTGCCCGCGGGGAGGAGCCCGGCCGGAGGGTGCGGGGCCTTGGCCCGCGGGCCCGGGCGCCCACGGCGGGTCCCCGGGAGGCAACACGAGGCGCCACCCTGAGGACGCGTGCGGTCCCTGGGCACCGGTGACTGGTCCTGAGCGGCCGCGGTCGTTGGGGCGTCACCTAGGCGAACGGTGGCTCTCTGGCCGGGGTGGGGGGGTGGGGGGAGGGCTGAGGAACAGCCGTGGTGGGTGGGCGTCCGCGGGCCGGCCTGCCCTGGGCGTCGGGGCCGCGGGACCCCCGGGGGCACGGGGGTGCCCCGGGGACTCCCACCACCAGGCTGGTGGGTGGGCCTCGCCCGGGGCCCGGCTCTCGGCGCGGCCGGAGGCCGGTGGGCTCTGGAGATGGGAGGGTGGAGGAGGGGCCCCGCCAGGGCTACTCCCAGGAGCGGCTGGCTGGAAGGTGGCCATCGCTGCGCCGCCCCGATCGCACCAGGCCCCTCCCCACCGCGGCGCCAAGCCCGGGCGCAGCAATAAGGGAAAAGCAGGAAAAGCCTCCCAGCACCCGGTATCCCCAGGCGGTCTCCCATCCTAGTCCTCAGCAGACCCCGACCCCGCCTGCCTTCCCAGATCAGACGGGATCCGGCGACTTCGGGGTCGCGCGGGTGTGTGTGTGTGTGTGTGTGTGTGTGTGTGTGTGTGTGTATGTGAGTGTAGACCGGACAGGCAAGCCGCCGCAGCCTCAGGAGCCCGCGCCGGGTCTCCCGAACCCTCTCCCTTCCCGGCGGCGCCCGTGTCCCGCCCTCCCCGCCCCGACACCCCCGGCTTCCCAGGCGCCCGGAGGGTCGCCCCTCACCGTGCCAAGGCCGGCCCGGTGCACCTGACGGCAGGGCGCGCGCTTCCCTCCCCAGGGAGGGAGCCCGAAGGGGGCCGGGAGGTGCCGCCAGGGCCCGGGCCCCCCGAAGGACGGCCGCAAGCGGGCGGAGGGGCGCCCAGCGGAGGCCCGGGTCCCCCCGCCACGCCCTCGCCGACTCCCCATGCAGGGAACAGGTTCCGGGCAGACCCGGGTGGCTGCCTGGCGAACCCGGGCGAACGCCGGCCCTCCGACCTGGGGCTGGGGACCGGCGTGCTGGGAGAAAGACGGGCCTCCGTTGGTTGTCCGGGCCACGCGACCCCCGCTGGGTGCGGGGGCACCGGCCCGGGGGCCAGCTGTGTGTGGCTCCACCTCGCGCCCCCTCGGGACGTGTCCTCTCCGGGCCTGCTCCCCGGGGACCCACCGCCGGCGGAGGAGAGGGCCCGCGGAGCCTCTGGGTGAGGGGGTCCTCCCGCGAGCGGGGAGGTCCGTCCCCGGAAGGGCGCCTCTTCTCCGACCGCATCCGAGCCATGCCCAGCCCAGCGCCATCCGAAGCCCGGGCGCGCGCGGGCAGAGGCAAAAGGAGGAAAAGCCTACAGCACCCGGTATTCCCAGGCGGAATCCCATCCAAGTACTAACCAGGCCCGACCCTGCTTAGCTTCCGAGATCAGACGAGATCGGGCACGTTCAGGGTGGTATGGCCGTAGTCGCGAGAGGCGGCCTCCGGGAGCCTCAAGACCCTGCTCCGGGCCTCCGGGTCCCGGCCTCCAGGTCCCTCCGGCTTCGCCGGCAGCGCCCGTGTGTCTCCGTCCGGCTCCCGGCCGGCCTGCCGGGTGCCCGGCGGGCCGCCCCTTCCCCAGGCCAAGGCTGCTGGCCCAGGGCCCCTGCGGGCAGGGCGCGCTTCCCTCTCCGAGGAGCCTGAAGGGGGCGGTCGTGTGCGGCATGGGCCTCGGATCCCCGGAGGACGCTGGAGGCCGGATGCGGGGCGACCCCGGTGGACGCCCGGGTCCTCGCGCGCTCGGCGCGGGTTCGGGGCGGCCTGGGCGACGCCCTGGGAAACCTGGGCGAACGCTGGAACCTCCGACCTGGGGGTGGGGACCGGCGTGCCCAGAGAACGGCGGGCCTCGCGTGGATGTCGGGGCCCGGCCGGGCGACCCCAGGTGGGGCGCGGGCACCCACCCGGAGTCGAACGGGTGGGGCTCCTTCTCGTCGCCCTGAGGTGGTTGCTTTTGGGAAGTGCTCTGCCGGGACGCGTCCCTGGCGTAGGAGAGGGCCGGGAGAACCTCGGGGTGACGGGCTCTCCCAAGAGCAGGTGGGAAAATGGAAGGACGCCCCGCCTCTGCGCCCGACCCCCACACCCGGAGCAGCGATGCCCGGCCAGGCGTGGTCCCAAGTCCGGGCGTGGGGGGGGGGTGGCGGGTGGGGGGTGGAGGGGGGAGGGGGCGGGGAAGGAGAAAGGAGGAAAACCCTGCAGCACGCTGGACTCCGGCGCGGTCTCCCATCCGAGCCCGAACCGCGCCCGACCCTGCTTAGCTTCGGAGATCCGACCGGAGGGAGATCGGCAAGTTCCGGATGGAAGGGAGGCGGACGGGAGTCCGGGCTTCCGGGACGCTGGCTAGCCCCCGCGCCCGGCCCCCAGGCCTCTCCCTCCCTCCCCGGCAGCGCCCGAGTCCTCGTCGGGCCGTCGGCGCGACGCTCCCAGGGGACCCGCCGGTCGCCCCTTCACCCTTCCACGGCCGGCCCGGGGCGGGGGTCGGCGGGGCGGGCCTCCGGGCGCGGGAGGGTGAGGGGCGCGGGGCCCCGCGCCCTCCGATGCACGCCCGGAGGCGGGACGAGGGCCCACCCTGAGGTCGCCCGCATCCCCGCCCCCTCAGCCCGGGGACCGGTTCGGGGACGGCCTAGGCCGCTCGGAGGAGCCGAGCTGGGCGCCCGGTGGCCTCCCGCCCGGGCGCCGGGGAGCAGCGGGCGAGGGCGTCGGCGGGCCTGCGGTGGGGGTCCGGACCTAGGGGCCTCGGGAGCCCTGGGGGGACGGTGGGGCGTTGCGGGTGTGGCGGGGGAAGGGGTGCGGCGTGGGGCGTCTCCCTCCCTGAGGCGCAGGGTGGCAGAGGGGCGGGGCCGGGGCTTCCCGGGAGAGCACTCGGGAGTGGCGGGAAGCCAACGCTCCGCCCCCGACCAAGCCGAGGCCCCGCCCAGGCGGGAATCCGAAGCCCGGGCGCGGGGGGAAAAGGAAAACGGCAGGTTAGGCCGACAGCCCCCGGTGTTCCCAGGCCCGTTCCCATCCACGTAGGAGCCAGGCCCCACCCGGCGTAGCTTCCCGAGGTCGGTCAGACGCGATCGGGGTGGTGTGGCGGTGGACGGCAGAGGCGGCCTCCGGGTGCCTTGAAGGCCCGCGCCCAAGCTCCGGCCCCTCTCCCTCGCTGCCCCGCCCGGGTCCCCGTCGGGCTGTCCGCCGGAGGGCCGGGTGCCCACGGGCCGCCCCTTCACCGCCCGAAGGTTCGCCTAAGGCACCTTGGGGCCGGGCCGGGTGCCCGCGGGGAGGAGCCCGGCCGGAGGGTGCGGGGCCTTGGCCCGCGGGCCCGGGCGCCCACGGCGGGTCCCCGGGAGGCAACACGAGGCGCCACCCTGAGGACGCGTGCGGTCCCTGGGCACCGGTGACTGGTCCTGAGCGGCCGCGGTCGTTGGGGCGTCACCTAGGCGAACGGTGGCTCTCTGGCCGGGGTGGGGGGGTGGGGGGAGGGCTGAGGAACAGCCGTGGTGGGTGGGCGTCCGCGGGCCGGCCTGCCCTGGGCGTCGGGGCCGCGGGACCCCCGGGGGCACGGGGGTGCCCCGGGGACTCCCACCACCAGGCTGGTGGGTGGGCCTCGCCCGGGGCCCGGCTCTCGGCGCGGCCGGAGGCCGGTGGGCTCTGGAGATGGGAGGGTGGAGGAGGGGCCCCGCCAGGGCTACTCCCAGGAGCGGCTGGCTGGAAGGTGGCCATCGCTGCGCCGCCCCGATCGCACCAGGCCCCTCCCCACCGCGGCGCCAAGCCCGGGCGCAGCAATAAGGGAAAAGCAGGAAAAGCCTCCCAGCACCCGGTATCCCCAGGCGGTCTCCCATCCTAGTCCTCAGCAGACCCCGACCCCGCCTGCCTTCCCAGATCAGACGGGATCCGGCGACTTCGGGGTCGCGCGGGTGTGTGTGTGTGTGTGTGTGTGTGTGTGTGTGTGTGTGTATGTGAGTGTAGACCGGACAGGCAAGCCGCCGCAGCCTCAGGAGCCCGCGCCGGGTCTCCCGAACCCTCTCCCTTCCCGGCGGCGCCCGTGTCCCGCCCTCCCCGCCCCGACACCCCCGGCTTCCCAGGCGCCCGGAGGGTCGCCCCTCACCGTGCCAAGGCCGGCCCGGTGCACCTGACGGCAGGGCGCGCGCTTCCCTCCCCAGGGAGGGAGCCCGAAGGGGGCCGGGAGGTGCCGCCAGGGCCCGGGCCCCCCGAAGGACGGCCGCAAGCGGGCGGAGGGGCGCCCAGCGGAGGCCCGGGTCCCCCCGCCACGCCCTCGCCGACTCCCCATGCAGGGAACAGGTTCCGGGCAGACCCGGGTGGCTGCCTGGCGAACCCGGGCGAACGCCGGCCCTCCGACCTGGGGCTGGGGACCGGCGTGCTGGGAGAAAGACGGGCCTCCGTTGGTTGTCCGGGCCACGCGACCCCCGCTGGGTGCGGGGGCACCGGCCCGGGGGCCAGCTGTGTGTGGCTCCACCTCGCGCCCCCTCGGGACGTGTCCTCTCCGGGCCTGCTCCCCGGGGACCCACCGCCGGCGGAGGAGAGGGCCCGCGGAGCCTCTGGGTGAGGGGGTCCTCCCGCGAGCGGGGAGGTCCGTCCCCGGAAGGGCGCCTCTTCTCCGACCGCATCCGAGCCATGCCCAGCCCAGCGCCATCCGAAGCCCGGGCGCGCGCGGGCAGAGGCAAAAGGAGGAAAAGCCTACAGCACCCGGTATTCCCAGGCGGAATCCCATCCAAGTACTAACCAGGCCCGACCCTGCTTAGCTTCCGAGATCAGACGAGATCGGGCACGTTCAGGGTGGTATGGCCGTAGTCGCGAGAGGCGGCCTCCGGGAGCCTCAAGACCCTGCTCCGGGCCTCCGGGTCCCGGCCTCCAGGTCCCTCCGGCTTCGCCGGCAGCGCCCGTGTGTCTCCGTCCGGCTCCCGGCCGGCCTGCCGGGTGCCCGGCGGGCCGCCCCTTCCCCAGGCCAAGGCTGCTGGCCCAGGGCCCCTGCGGGCAGGGCGCGCTTCCCTCTCCGAGGAGCCTGAAGGGGGCGGTCGTGTGCGGCATGGGCCTCGGATCCCCGGAGGACGCTGGAGGCCGGATGCGGGGCGACCCCGGTGGACGCCCGGGTCCTCGCGCGCTCGGCGCGGGTTCGGGGCGGCCTGGGCGACGCCCTGGGAAACCTGGGCGAACGCTGGAACCTCCGACCTGGGGGTGGGGACCGGCGTGCCCAGAGAACGGCGGGCCTCGCGTGGATGTCGGGGCCCGGCCGGGCGACCCCAGGTGGGGCGCGGGCACCCACCCGGAGTCGAACGGGTGGGGCTCCTTCTCGTCGCCCTGAGGTGGTTGCTTTTGGGAAGTGCTCTGCCGGGACGCGTCCCTGGCGTAGGAGAGGGCCGGGAGAACCTCGGGGTGACGGGCTCTCCCAAGAGCAGGTGGGAAAATGGAAGGACGCCCCGCCTCTGCGCCCGACCCCCACACCCGGAGCAGCGATGCCCGGCCAGGCGTGGTCCCAAGTCCGGGCGTGGGGGGGGGGTGGCGGGTGGGGGGTGGAGGGGGGAGGGGGCGGGGAAGGAGAAAGGAGGAAAACCCTGCAGCACGCTGGACTCCGGCGCGGTCTCCCATCCGAGCCCGAACCGCGCCCGACCCTGCTTAGCTTCGGAGATCCGACCGGAGGGAGATCGGCAAGTTCCGGATGGAAGGGAGGCGGACGGGAGTCCGGGCTTCCGGGACGCTGGCTAGCCCCCGCGCCCGGCCCCCAGGCCTCTCCCTCCCTCCCCGGCAGCGCCCGAGTCCTCGTCGGGCCGTCGGCGCGACGCTCCCAGGGGACCCGCCGGTCGCCCCTTCACCCTTCCACGGCCGGCCCGGGGCGGGGGTCGGCGGGGCGGGCCTCCGGGCGCGGGAGGGTGAGGGGCGCGGGGCCCCGCGCCCTCCGATGCACGCCCGGAGGCGGGACGAGGGCCCACCCTGAGGTCGCCCGCATCCCCGCCCCCTCAGCCCGGGGACCGGTTCGGGGACGGCCTAGGCCGCTCGGAGGAGCCGAGCTGGGCGCCCGGTGGCCTCCCGCCCGGGCGCCGGGGAGCAGCGGGCGAGGGCGTCGGCGGGCCTGCGGTGGGGGTCCGGACCTAGGGGCCTCGGGAGCCCTGGGGGGACGGTGGGGCGTTGCGGGTGTGGCGGGGGAAGGGGTGCGGCGTGGGGCGTCTCCCTCCCTGAGGCGCAGGGTGGCAGAGGGGCGGGGCCGGGGCTTCCCGGGAGAGCACTCGGGAGTGGCGGGAAGCCAACGCTCCGCCCCCGACCAAGCCGAGGCCCCGCCCAGGCGGGAATCCGAAGCCCGGGCGCGGGGGGAAAAGGAAAACGGCAGGTTAGGCCGACAGCCCCCGGTGTTCCCAGGCCCGTTCCCATCCACGTAGGAGCCAGGCCCCACCCGGCGTAGCTTCCCGAGGTCGGTCAGACGCGATCGGGGTGGTGTGGCGGTGGACGGCAGAGGCGGCCTCCGGGTGCCTTGAAGGCCCGCGCCCAAGCTCCGGCCCCTCTCCCTCGCTGCCCCGCCCGGGTCCCCGTCGGGCTGTCCGCCGGAGGGCCGGGTGCCCACGGGCCGCCCCTTCACCGCCCGAAGGTTCGCCTAAGGCACCTTGGGGCCGGGCCGGGTGCCCGCGGGGAGGAGCCCGGCCGGAGGGTGCGGGGCCTTGGCCCGCGGGCCCGGGCGCCCACGGCGGGTCCCCGGGAGGCAACACGAGGCGCCACCCTGAGGACGCGTGCGGTCCCTGGGCACCGGTGACTGGTCCTGAGCGGCCGCGGTCGTTGGGGCGTCACCTAGGCGAACGGTGGCTCTCTGGCCGGGGTGGGGGGGTGGGGGGAGGGCTGAGGAACAGCCGTGGTGGGTGGGCGTCCGCGGGCCGGCCTGCCCTGGGCGTCGGGGCCGCGGGACCCCCGGGGGCACGGGGGTGCCCCGGGGACTCCCACCACCAGGCTGGTGGGTGGGCCTCGCCCGGGGCCCGGCTCTCGGCGCGGCCGGAGGCCGGTGGGCTCTGGAGATGGGAGGGTGGAGGAGGGGCCCCGCCAGGGCTACTCCCAGGAGCGGCTGGCTGGAAGGTGGCCATCGCTGCGCCGCCCCGATCGCACCAGGCCCCTCCCCACCGCGGCGCCAAGCCCGGGCGCAGCAATAAGGGAAAAGCAGGAAAAGCCTCCCAGCACCCGGTATCCCCAGGCGGTCTCCCATCCTAGTCCTCAGCAGACCCCGACCCCGCCTGCCTTCCCAGATCAGACGGGATCCGGCGACTTCGGGGTCGCGCGGGTGTGTGTGTGTGTGTGTGTGTGTGTGTGTGTGTGTGTATGTGAGTGTAGACCGGACAGGCAAGCCGCCGCAGCCTCAGGAGCCCGCGCCGGGTCTCCCGAACCCTCTCCCTTCCCGGCGGCGCCCGTGTCCCGCCCTCCCCGCCCCGACACCCCCGGCTTCCCAGGCGCCCGGAGGGTCGCCCCTCACCGTGCCAAGGCCGGCCCGGTGCACCTGACGGCAGGGCGCGCGCTTCCCTCCCCAGGGAGGGAGCCCGAAGGGGGCCGGGAGGTGCCGCCAGGGCCCGGGCCCCCCGAAGGACGGCCGCAAGCGGGCGGAGGGGCGCCCAGCGGAGGCCCGGGTCCCCCCGCCACGCCCTCGCCGACTCCCCATGCAGGGAACAGGTTCCGGGCAGACCCGGGTGGCTGCCTGGCGAACCCGGGCGAACGCCGGCCCTCCGACCTGGGGCTGGGGACCGGCGTGCTGGGAGAAAGACGGGCCTCCGTTGGTTGTCCGGGCCACGCGACCCCCGCTGGGTGCGGGGGCACCGGCCCGGGGGCCAGCTGTGTGTGGCTCCACCTCGCGCCCCCTCGGGACGTGTCCTCTCCGGGCCTGCTCCCCGGGGACCCACCGCCGGCGGAGGAGAGGGCCCGCGGAGCCTCTGGGTGAGGGGGTCCTCCCGCGAGCGGGGAGGTCCGTCCCCGGAAGGGCGCCTCTTCTCCGACCGCATCCGAGCCATGCCCAGCCCAGCGCCATCCGAAGCCCGGGCGCGCGCGGGCAGAGGCAAAAGGAGGAAAAGCCTACAGCACCCGGTATTCCCAGGTGGAATCCCATCCAAGTACTAACCAGGCCCGACCCTGCTTAGCTTCCGAGATCAGACGAGATCGGGCACGTTCAGGGTGGTATGGCCGTAGTCGCGAGAGGCGGCCTCCGGGAGCCTCAAGACCCTGCTCCGGGCCTCCGGGTCCCGGCCTCCAGGTCCCTCCGGCTTCGCCGGCAGCGCCCGTGCGTCTCCGTCCGGCTCCCGGCCGGCCTGCCGGGTGCCCGGCGGGCCGCCCCTTCCCCAGGCCAAGGCTGCTGGCCCAGGGCCCCTGCGGGCAGGGCGCGCTTCCCTCTCCGAGGAGCCTGAAGGGGGCGGTCGTGTGCGGCATGGGCCTCGGATCCCCGGAGGACGCTGGAGGCCGGATGCGGGGCGACCCCGGTGGACGCCCGGGTCCTCGCGCGCTCGGCGCGGGTTCGGGGCGGCCTGGGCGACGCCCTGGGAAACCTGGGCGAACGCTGGAACCTCCGACCTGGGGGTGGGGACCGGCGTGCCCAGAGAACGGCGGGCCTCGCGTGGATGTCGGGGCCCGGCCGGGCGACCCCAGGTGGGGCGCGGGCACCCACCCGGAGTCGAACGGGTGGGGCTCCTTCTCGTCGCCCTGAGGTGGTTGCTTTTGGGAAGTGCTCTGCCGGGACGCGTCCCTGGCGTAGGAGAGGGCCGGGAGAACCTCGGGGTGACGGGCTCTCCCAAGAGCAGGTGGGAAAATGGAAGGACGCCCCGCCTCTGCGCCCGACCCCCACACCCGGAGCAGCGATGCCCGGCCAGGCGTGGTCCCAAGTCCGGGCGTGGGGGGGGGGTGGCGGGTGGGGGGTGGAGGGGGGAGGGGGCGGGGAAGGAGAAAGGAGGAAAACCCTGCAGCACGCTGGACTCCGGCGCGGTCTCCCATCCGAGCCCGAACCGCGCCCGACCCTGCTTAGCTTCGGAGATCCGACCGGAGGGAGATCGGCAAGTTCCGGATGGAAGGGAGGCGGACGGGAGTCCGGGCTTCCGGGACGCTGGCTAGCCCCCGCGCCCGGCCCCCAGGCCTCTCCCTCCCTCCCCGGCAGCGCCCGAGTCCTCGTCGGGCCGTCGGCGCGACGCTCCCAGGGGACCCGCCGGTCGCCCCTTCACCCTTCCACGGCCGGCCCGGGGCGGGGGTCGGCGGGGCGGGCCTCCGGGCGCGGGAGGGTGAGGGGCGCGGGGCCCCGCGCCCTCCGATGCACGCCCGGAGGCGGGACGAGGGCCCACCCTGAGGTCGCCCGCATCCCCGCCCCCTCAGCCCGGGGACCGGTTCGGGGACGGCCTAGGCCGCTCGGAGGAGCCGAGCTGGGCGCCCGGTGGCCTCCCGCCCGGGCGCCGGGGAGCAGCGGGCGAGGGCGTCGGCGGGCCTGCGGTGGGGGTCCGGACCTAGGGGCCTCGGGAGCCCTGGGGGGACGGTGGGGCGTTGCGGGTGTGGCGGGGGAAGGGGTGCGGCGTGGGGCGTCTCCCTCCCTGAGGCGCAGGGTGGCAGAGGGGCGGGGCCGGGGCTTCCCGGGAGAGCACTCGGGAGTGGCGGGAAGCCAACGCTCCGCCCCCGACCAAGCCGAGGCCCCGCCCAGGCGGGAATCCGAAGCCCGGGCGCGGGGGGAAAAGGAAAACGGCAGGTTAGGCCGACAGCCCCCGGTGTTCCCAGGCCCGTTCCCATCCACGTAGGAGCCAGGCCCCACCCGGCGTAGCTTCCCGAGGTCGGTCAGACGCGATCGGGGTGGTGTGGCGGTGGACGGCAGAGGCGGCCTCCGGGTGCCTTGAAGGCCCGCGCCCAAGCTCCGGCCCCTCTGCCTCGCTGCCCCGCCCGGGTCCCCGTCGGGCTGTCCGCCGGAGGGCCGGGTGCCCACGGGCCGCCCCTTCACCGCCCGAAGGTTCGCCTAAGGCACCTTGGGGCCGGGCCGGGTGCCCGCGGGGAGGAGCCCGGCCGGAGGGTGCGGGGCCTTGGCCCGCGGGCCCGGGCGCCCACGGCGGGTCCCCGGGAGGCAACACGAGGCGCCACCCTGAGGACGCGTGCGGTCCCTGGGCACCGGTGACTGGTCCTGAGCGGCCGCGGTCGTTGGGGCGTCACCTAGGCGAACGGTGGCTCTCTGGCCGGGGTGGGGGGGTGGGGGGAGGGCTGAGGAACAGCCGTGGTGGGTGGGCGTCCGCGGGCCGGCCTGCCCTGGGCGTCGGGGCCGCGGGACCCCCGGGGGCACGGGGGTGCCCCGGGGACTCCCACCACCAGGCTGGTGGGTGGGCCTCGCCCGGGGCCCGGCTCTCGGCGCGGCCGGAGGCCGGTGGGCTCTGGAGATGGGAGGGTGGAGGAGGGGCCCCGCCAGGGCTACTCCCAGGAGCGGCTGGCTGGAAGGTGGCCATCGCTGCGCCGCCCCGATCGCACCAGGCCCCTCCCCACCGCGGCGCCAAGCCCGGGCGCAGCAATAAGGGAAAAGCAGGAAAAGCCTCCCAGCACCCGGTATCCCCAGGCGGTCTCCCATCCTAGTCCTCAGCAGACCCCGACCCCGCCTGCCTTCCCAGATCAGACGGGATCCGGCGACTTCGGGGTCGCGCGGGTGTGTGTGTGTGTGTGTGTGTGTGTGTGTGTGTGTGTGTATGTGAGTGTAGACCGGACAGGCAAGCCGCCGCAGCCTCAGGAGCCCGCGCCGGGTCTCCCGAACCCTCTCCCTTCCCGGCGGCGCCCGTGTCCCGCCCTCCCCGCCCCGACACCCCCGGCTTCCCAGGCGCCCGGAGGGTCGCCCCTCACCGTGCCAAGGCCGGCCCGGTGCACCTGACGGCAGGGCGCGCGCTTCCCTCCCCAGGGAGGGAGCCCGAAGGGGGCCGGGAGGTGCCGCCAGGGCCCGGGCCCCCCGAAGGACGGCCGCAAGCGGGCGGAGGGGCGCCCAGCGGAGGCCCGGGTCCCCCCGCCACGCCCTCGCCGACTCCCCATGCAGGGAACAGGTTCCGGGCAGACCCGGGTGGCTGCCTGGCGAACCCGGGCGAACGCCGGCCCTCCGACCTGGGGCTGGGGACCGGCGTGCTGGGAGAAAGACGGGCCTCCGTTGGTTGTCCGGGCCACGCGACCCCCGCTGGGTGCGGGGGCACCGGCCCGGGGGCCAGCTGTGTGTGGCTCCACCTCGCGCCCCCTCGGGACGTGTCCTCTCCGGGCCTGCTCCCCGGGGACCCACCGCCGGCGGAGGAGAGGGCCCGCGGAGCCTCTGGGTGAGGGGGTCCTCCCGCGAGCGGGGAGGTCCGTCCCCGGAAGGGCGCCTCTTCTCCGACCGCATCCGAGCCATGCCCAGCCCAGCGCCATCCGAAGCCCGGGCGCGCGCGGGCAGAGGCAAAAGGAGGAAAAGCCTACAGCACCCGGTATTCCCAGGCGGTCTCCCATCCAAGTACTAACCAGGCCCGACCCTGCTTAGCTTCCGAGATCAGACGAGATCGGGCACGTTCAGGGTGGTATGGCCGTAGACGCGAGAGGCGGCCTCCGGGAGCCTCAAGACCCTGCTCCGGGCCTCCGGGTCCCGGCCTCCAGGTCCCTCTGGCTTCGCCGGCAGCGCCCGTGCGTTTCCGTCCGGCTCCCGGCCGGCCTGCCGGGTGCCCGGCGGGCCGCCCCTTCCCCAGGCCAAGGCTGCTGGCCCAGGGCCCCTGCGGGCAGGGCGCGCTTCCCTCTCCGAGGAGCCTGAAGGGGGCGGTCGTGTGCGGCAAGGGCCTCGGATCCCCGGAGGACGCTGGAGGCCGGATGCGGGGCGACCCCGGTGGACGCCCGGGTCCTCGCGCGCTCGGCGCGGGTTCGGGGCGGCCTGGGCGACGCCCTGGGAAACCTGGGCGAACGCTGGAACCTCCGACCTGGGGGTGGGGACCGGCGTGCCCAGAGAACGGCGGGCCTCGCGTGGATGTCGGGGCCCGGCCGGGCGACCCCAGGTGGGGCGCGGGCACCCACCCGGAGTCGAACGGGTGGGGCTCCTTCTCGTCGCCCTGAGGTGGTTGCTTTTGGGAAGTGCTCTGCCGGGACGCGTCCCTGGCGTAGGAGAGGGCCGGGAGAACCTCGGGGTGACGGGCTCTCCCAAGAGCAGGTGGGAAAATGGAAGGACGCCCCGCCTCTGCCCCCGACCCCCACACCCGGAGCAGCGATGCCCGGCCAGGCGTGGTCCCAAGTCCGGGCGTGGGGGGGGGGGTGGCGGGTGGGGGGTGGAGGGGGGAGGGGGCGGGGAAGGAGAAAGGAGGAAAACCCTGCAGCACGCTGGACTCCGGCGCGGTCTCCCATCCGAGCCCGAACCGCGCCCGACCCTGCTTAGCTTCGGAGATCCGACCGGAGGGAGATCGGCAAGTTCCGGATGGAAGGGAGGCGGACGGGAGTCCGGGCTTCCGGGACGCTGGCTAGCCCCCGCGCCCGGCCCCCAGGCCTCTCCCTCCCTCCCCGGCAGCGCCCGAGTCCTCGTCGGGCCGTCGGCGCGACGCTCCCAGGGGACCCGCCGGTCGCCCCTTCACCCTTCCACGGCCGGCCCGGGGCGGGGGTCGGCGGGGCGGGCCTCCGGGCGCGGGAGGGTGAGGGGCGCGGGGCCCCGCGCCCTCCGATGCACGCCCGGAGGCGGGACGAGGGCCCACCCTGAGGTCGCCCGCATCCCCGCCCCCTCAGCCCGGGGACCGGTTCGGGGACGGCCTAGGCCGCTCGGAGGAGCCGAGCTGGGCGCCCGGTGGCCTCCCGCCCGGGCGCCGGGGAGCAGCGGGCGAGGGCGTCGGCGGGCCTGCGGTGGGGGTCCGGACCTAGGGGCCTCGGGAGCCCTGGGGGGACGGTGGGGCGTTGCGGGTGTGGCGGGGGAAGGGGTGCGGCGTGGGGCGTCTCCCTCCCTGAGGCGCAGGGTGGCAGAGGGGCGGGGCCGGGGCTTCCCGGGAGAGCACTCGGGAGTGGCGGGAAGCCAACGCTCCGCCCCCGACCAAGCCGAGGCCCCGCCCAGGCGGGAATCCGAAGCCCGGGCGCGGGGGGAAAAGGAAAACGGCAGGTTAGGCCGACAGCCCCCGGTGTTCCCAGGCCCGTTCCCATCCACGTAGGAGCCAGGCCCCACCCGGCGTAGCTTCCCGAGGTCGGTCAGACGCGATCGGGGTGGTGTGGCGGTGGACGGCAGAGGCGGCCTCCGGGTGCCTTGAAGGCCCGCGCCCAAGCTCCGGCCCCTCTCCCTCGCTGCCCCGCCCGGGTCCCCGTCGGGCTGTCCGCCGGAGGGCCGGGTGCCCACGGGCCGCCCCTTCACCGCCCGAAGGTTCGCCTAAGGCACCTTGGGGCCGGGCCGGGTGCCCGCGGGGAGGAGCCCGGCCGGAGGGTGCGGGGCCTTGGCCCGCGGGCCCGGGCGCCCACGGCGGGTCCCCGGGAGGCAACACGAGGCGCCACCCTGAGGACGCGTGCGGTCCCTGGGCACCGGTGACTGGTCCTGAGCGGCCGCGGTCGTTGGGGCGTCACCTAGGCGAACGGTGGCTCTCTGGCCGGGGTGGGGGGGTGGGGGGAGGGCTGAGGAACAGCCGTGGTGGGTGGGCGTCCGCGGGCCGGCCTGCCCTGGGCGTCGGGGCCGCGGGACCCCCGGGGGCACGGGGGTGCCCCGGGGACTCCCACCACCAGGCTGGTGGGTGGGCCTCGCCCGGGGCCCGGCTCTCGGCGCGGCCGGAGGCCGGTGGGCTCTGGAGATGGGAGGGTGGAGGAGGGGCCCCGCCAGGGCTACTCCCAGGAGCGGCTGGCTGGAAGGTGGCCATCGCTGCGCCGCCCCGATCGCACCAGGCCCCTCCCCACCGCGGCGCCAAGCCCGGGCGCAGCAATAAGGGAAAAGCAGGAAAAGCCTCCCAGCACCCGGTATCCCCAGGCGGTCTCCCATCCTAGTCCTCAGCAGACCCCGACCCGCCTGCCTTCCCAGATCAGACGGGATCCGGCGACTTCGGGGTCGCGCGGGTGTGTGTGTGTGTGTGTGTGTGTGTGTGTGTGTGTATGTGAGTGTAGACCGGACAGGCAAGCCGCCGCAGCCTCAGGAGCCCGCGCCGGGTCTCCCGAACCCTCTCCCTTCCCGGCGGCGCCCGTGTCCCGCCCTCCCCGCCCCGACACCCCCGGCTTCCCAGGCGCCCGGAGGGTCGCCCCTCACCGTGCCAAGGCCGGCCCGGTGCACCTGACGGCAGGGGCGCGCGCTTCCCTCCCCAGGGAGGGAGCCCGAAGGGGGCCGGGAGGTGCCGCCAGGGCCCGGGCCCCCCGAAGGACGGCCGCAAGCGGGCGGAGGGGCGCCCAGCGGAGGCCCGGGTCCCCCCGCCACGCCCTCGCCGACTCCCCATGCAGGGAACAGGTTCCGGGCAGACCCGGGTGGCTGCCTGGCGAACCCGGGCGAACGCCGGCCCTCCGACCTGGGGCTGGGGACCGGCGTGCTGGGAGAAAGACGGGCCTCCGTTGGTTGTCCGGGCCACGCGACCCCCGCTGGGTGCGGGGGCACCGGCCCGGGGGCCAGCTGTGTGTGGCTCCACCTCGCGCCCCCTCGGGACGTGTCCTCTCCGGGCCTGCTCCCCGGGGACCCACCGCCGGCGGAGGAGAGGGCCCGCGGAGCCTCTGGGTGAGGGGGTCCTCCCGCGAGCGGGGAGGTCCGTCCCCGGAAGGGCGCCTCTTCTCCGACCGCATCCGAGCCATGCCCAGCCCAGCGCCATCCGAAGCCCGGGCGCGCGCGGGCAGACGCAAAAGGAGGAAAAGCCTACAGCACCCGGTATTCCCAGGCGGTCTCCCATCCAAGTACTAACCAGGCCCGACCCTGCTTAGCTTCCGAGATCAGACGAGATCGGGCACGTTCAGGGTGGTATGGCCGTAGACGCGAGAGGCGGCCTCCGGGAGCCTCAAGACCCTGCTCCGGGCCTCCGGGTCCCGGCCTCCAGGTCCCTCCGGCTTCGCCGGCAGCGCCCGTGCGTCTCCGTCCGGCTCCCGGCCGGCCTGCCGGGTGCCCGGCGGGCCGCCCCTTCCCCAGGCCAAGGCTGCTGGCCCAGGGCCCCTGCGGGCAGGGCGCGCTTCCCTCTCCGAGGAGCCTGAAGGGGGCGGTCGTGTGCGCAAGGGCCTCGGATCCCCGGAGGACGCTGGAGGCCGGATGCGGGGCGACCCCGGTGGACGCCCGGGTCCTCGCGCGCTCGGCGCGGGTTCGGGGCGGCCTGGGCGACGCCCTGGGAAACCTGGGCGAACGCTGGAACCTCCGACCTGGGGTGGGGACCGGCGTGCCCAGAGAACGGCGGGCCTCGCGTGGATGTCGGGGCCCGGCCGGGCGACCCCAGGTGGGGCGCGGGCACCCACCCGGAGTCGAACGGGTGGGGCTCCTTCTCGTCGCCCTGAGGTGGTTGCTTTTGGGAAGTGCTCTGCCGGGACGCGTCCCTGGCGTAGGAGAGGGCCGGGAGAACCTCGGGGTGACGGGCTCTCCCAAGAGCAGGTGGGAAAATGGAAGGACGCCCCGCCTCTGCCCCCGACCCCCCACACCCGGAGCAGCGATGCCCGGCCAGGCGTGGTCCCAAGTCCGGGCGTGGGGGGGGGGGTGGCGGGTGGGGGGTGGAGGGGGGAGGGGGCGGGGAAGGAGAAAGGAGGAAAACCCTGCAGCACGCTGGACTCCGGCGCGGTCTCCCATCCGAGCCCGAACCGCGCCCGACCCTGCTTAGCTTCGGAGATCCGACCGGAGGGAGATCGGCAAGTTCCGGATGGAAGGGAGGCGGACGGGAGTCCGGGCTTCCGGGACGCTGGCTAGCCCCCGCGCCCGGCCCCCAGGCCTCTCCCTCCCTCCCCGGCAGCGCCCGAGTCCTCGTCGGGCCGTCGGCGCGACGCTCCCAGGGGACCCGCCGGTCGCCCCTTCACCCTTCCACGGCCGGCCCGGGGCGGGGGTCGGCGGGGCGGGCCTCCGGGCGCGGGAGGGTGAGGGGCGCGGGGCCCCGCGCCCTCCGATGCACGCCCGGAGGCGGGACGAGGGCCCACCCTGAGGTCGCCCGCATCCCCGCCCCCTCAGCCCGGGGACCGGTTCGGGGACGGCCTAGGCCGCTCGGAGGAGCCGAGCTGGGCGCCCGGTGGCCTCCCGCCCGGGCGCCGGGGAGCAGCGGGCGAGGGCGTCGGCGGGCCTGCGGTGGGGGTCCGGACCTAGGGGCCTCGGGAGCCCTGGGGGGACGGTGGGGCGTTGCGGGTGTGGCGGGGGAAGGGGTGCGGCGTGGGGCGTCTCCCTCCCTGAGGCGCAGGGTGGCAGAGGGGCGGGGCCGGGGCTTCCCGGGAGAGCACTCGGGAGTGGCGGGAAGCCAACGCTCCGCCCCCGACCAAGCCGAGGCCCCGCCCAGGCGGGAATCCGAAGCCCGGGCGCGGGGGGAAAAGGAAAACGGCAGGTTAGGCCGACAGCCCCCGGTGTTCCCAGGCCCGTTCCCATCCACGTAGGAGCCAGGCCCCACCCGGCGTAGCTTCCCGAGGTCGGTCAGACGCGATCGGGGTGGTGTGGCGGTGGACGGCAGAGGCGGCCTCCGGGTGCCTTGAAGGCCCGCGCCCAAGCTCCGGCCCCTCTCCCTCGCTGCCCCGCCCGGGTCCCCGTCGGGCTGTCCGCCGGAGGGCCGGGTGCCCACGGGCCGCCCCTTCACCGCCCGAAGGTTCGCCTAAGGCACCTTGGGGCCGGGCCGGGTGCCCGCGGGGAGGAGCCCGGCCGGAGGGTGCGGGGCCTTGGCCCGCGGGCCCGGGCGCCCACGGCGGGTCCCCGGGAGGCAACACGAGGCGCCACCCTGAGGACGCGTGCGGTCCCTGGGCACCGGTGACTGGTCCTGAGCGGCCGCGGTCGTTGGGGCGTCACCTAGGCGAACGGTGGCTCTCTGGCCGGGGTGGGGGGGTGGGGGGAGGGCTGAGGAACAGCCGTGGTGGGTGGGCGTCCGCGGGCCGGCCTGCCCTGGGCGTCGGGGCCGCGGGACCCCCGGGGGCACGGGGGTGCCCCGGGGACTCCCACCACCAGGCTGGTGGGTGGGCCTCGCCCGGGGCCCGGCTCTCGGCGCGGCCGGAGGCCGGTGGGCTCTGGAGATGGGAGGGTGGAGGAGGGGCCCCGCCAGGGCTACTCCCAGGAGCGGCTGGCTGGAAGGTGGCCATCGCTGCGCCGCCCCGATCGCACCAGGCCCCTCCCCACCGCGGCGCCAAGCCCGGGCGCAGCAATAAGGGAAAAGCAGGAAAAGCCTCCCAGCACCCGGTATCCCCAGGCGGTCTCCCATCCTAGTCCTCAGCAGACCCCGACCCCGCCTGCCTTCCCAGATCAGACGGGATCCGGCGACTTCGGGGTCGCGCGGGTGTGTGTGTGTGTGTGTGTGTGTGTGTGTGTGTGTGTATGTGAGTGTAGACCGGACAGGCAAGCCGCCGCAGCCTCAGGAGCCCGCGCCGGGTCTCCCGAACCCTCTCCCTTCCCGGCGGCGCCCGTGTCCCGCCCTCCCCGCCCCGACACCCCCGGCTTCCCAGGCGCCCGGAGGGTCGCCCCTCACCGTGCCAAGGCCGGCCCGGTGCACCTGACGGCAGGGCGCGCGCTTCCCTCCCCAGGGAGGGAGCCCGAAGGGGGCCGGGAG
Source organism: Glossophaga mutica (assembly GCA_039655065.1). Lineage (NCBI taxonomy): Eukaryota > Metazoa > Chordata > Mammalia > Chiroptera > Phyllostomidae > Glossophaga > Glossophaga mutica. The sequence goes on from JBCAQL010000063.1 coordinate 26,038, forward strand.
GTGCCGCCAGGGCCCGGGCCCCCCGAAGGACGGCCGCAAGCGGGCGGAGGGGCGCCCAGCGGAGGCCCGGGTCCCCCCGCCACGCCCTCGCCGACTCCCCATGCAGGGAACAGGTTCCGGGCAGACCCGGGTGGCTGCCTGGCGAACCCGGGCGAACGCCGGCCCTCCGACCTGGGGCTGGGGACCGGCGTGCTGGGAGAAAGACGGGCCTCCGTTGGTTGTCCGGGCCACGCGACCCCCGCTGGGTGCGGGGGCACCGGCCCGGGGGCCAGCTGTGTGTGGCTCCACCTCGCGCCCCCTCGGGACGTGTCCTCTCCGGGCCTGCTCCCCGGGGACCCACCGCCGGCGGAGGAGAGGGCCCGCGGAGCCTCTGGGTGAGGGGGTCCTCCCGCGAGCGGGGAGGTCCGTCCCCGGAAGGGCGCCTCTTCTCCGACCGCATCCGAGCCATGCCCAGCCCAGCGCCATCCGAAGCCCGGGCGCGCGCGGGCAGAGGCAAAAGGAGGAAAAGCCTACAGCACCCGGTATTCCCAGGCGGAATCCCATCCAAGTACTAACCAGGCCCGACCCTGCTTAGCTTCCGAGATCAGACGAGATCGGGCACGTTCAGGGTGGTATGGCCGTAGTCGCGAGAGGCGGCCTCCGGGAGCCTCAAGACCCTGCTCCGGGCCTCCGGGGTCCCGGCCTCCAGGTCCCTCCGGCTTCGCCGGCAGCGCCCGTGTGTCTCCGTCCGGCTCCCGGCCGGCCTGCCGGGTGCCCGGCGGGCCGCCCCTTCCCCAGGCCAAGGCTGCTGGCACAGGGCCCCTGCGGGCAGGGCGCGCTTCCCTCTCCGAGGAGCCTGAAGGGGGCGGTCGTGTGCGGCATGGGCCTCGGATCCCCGGAGGACGCTGGAGGCCGGATGCGGGGCGACCCCGGTGGACGCCCGGGTCCTCGCGCGCTCGGCGCGGGTTCGGGGCGGCCTGGGCGACGCCCTGGGAAACCTGGGCGAACGCTGGAACCTCCGACCTGGGGGTGGGGACCGGCGTGCCCAGAGAACGGCGGGCCTCGCGTGGATGTCGGGGCCCGGCCGGGCGACCCCAGGTGGGGCGCGGGCACCCACCCGGAGTCGAACGGGTGGGGCTCCTTCTCGTCGCCCTGAGGTGGTTGCTTTTGGGAAGTGCTCTGCCGGGACGCGTCCCTGGCGTAGGAGAGGGCCGGGAGAACCTCGGGGTGACGGGCTCTCCCAAGAGCAGGTGGGAAAATGGAAGGACGCCCCGCCTCTGCGCCCGACCCCCACACCCGGAGCAGCGATGCCCGGCCAGGCGTGGTCCCAAGTCCGGGCGTGGGGGGGGGGGTGGCGGGTGGGGGGTGGAGGGGGGAGGGGGCGGGGAAGGAGAAAGGAGGAAAACCCTGCAGCACGCTGGACTCCGGCGCGGTCTCCCATCCGAGCCCGAACCGGCGCCCGACCCTGCTTAGCTTCGGAGATCCGACCGGAGGGAGATCGGCAAGTTCCGGATGGAAGGGAGGCGGACGGGAGTCCGGGCTTCCGGGACGCTGGCTAGCCCCCGCGCCCGGCCCCCAGGCCTCTCCCTCCCTCCCCGGCAGCGCCCGAGTCCTCGTCGGGCCGTCGGCGCGACGCTCCCAGGGGACCCGCCGGTCGCCCCTTCACCCTTCCACGGCCGGCCCGGGGCGGGGGTCGGCGGGGCGGGCCTCCGGGCGCGGGAGGGTGAGGGGCGCGGGGCCCCGCGCCCTCCGATGCACGCCCGGAGGCGGGACGAGGGCCCACCCTGAGGTCGCCCGCATCCCCGCCCCCTCAGCCCGGGGACCGGTTCGGGGACGGCCTAGGCCGCTCGGAGGAGCCGAGCTGGGCGCCCGGTGGCCTCCCGCCCGGGCGCCGGGGAGCAGCGGGCGAGGGCGTCGGCGGGCCTGCGGTGGGGGTCCGGACCTAGGGGCCTCGGGAGCCCTGGGGGGACGGTGGGGCGTTGCGGGTGTGGCGGGGGAAGGGGTGCGGCGTGGGGCGTCTCCCTCCCTGAGGCGCAGGGTGGCAGAGGGGCGGGGCCGGGGCTTCCCGGGAGAGCACTCGGGAGTGGCGGGAAGCCAACGCTCCGCCCCCGACCAAGCCGAGGCCCCGCCCAGGCGGGAATCCGAAGCCCGGGCGCGGGGGGAAAAGGAAAACGGCAGGTTAGGCCGACAGCCCCCGGTGTTCCCAGGCCCGTTCCCATCCACGTAGGAGCCAGGCCCCACCCGGCGTAGCTTCCCGAGGTCGGTCAGACGCGATCGGGGTGGTGTGGCGGTGGACGGCAGAGGCGGCCTCCGGGTGCCTTGAAGGCCCGCGCCCAAGCTCCGGCCCCTCTCCCTCGCTGCCCCGCCCGGGTCCCCGTCGGGCTGTCCGCCGGAGGGCCGGGTGCCCACGGGCCGCCCCTTCACCGCCCGAAGGTTCGCCTAAGGCACCTTGGGGCCGGGCCGGGTGCCCGCGGGGAGGAGCCCGGCCGGAGGGTGCGGGGCCTTGGCCCGCGGGCCCGGGCGCCCACGGCGGGTCCCCGGGAGGCAACACGAGGCGCCACCCTGAGGACGCGTGCGGTCCCTGGGCACCGGTGACTGGTCCTGAGCGGCCGCGGTCGTTGGGGCGTCACCTAGGCGAACGGTGGCTCTCTGGCCGGGGTGGGGGGGTGGGGGGAGGGCTGAGGAACAGCCGTGGTGGGTGGGCGTCCGCGGGCCGGCCTGCCCTGGGCGTCGGGGCCGCGGGACCCCCCGGGGGCACGGGGGTGCCCCGGGGACTCCCACCACCAGGCTGGTGGGTGGGCCTCGCCCGGGGCCCGGCTCTCGGCGCGGCCGGAGGCCGGTGGGCTCTGGAGATGGGAGGGTGGAGGAGGGGCCCCGCCAGGGCTACTCCCAGGAGCGGCTGGCTGGAAGGTGGCCATCGCTGCGCCGCCCCGATCGCACCAGGCCCCTCCCCACCGCGGCGCCAAGCCCGGGCGCAGCAATAAGGGAAAAGCAGGAAAAGCCTCCCAGCACCCGGTATCCCCAGGCGGTCTCCCATCCTAGTCCTCAGCAGACCCCGACCCCGCCTGCCTTCCCAGATCAGACGGGATCCGGCGACTTCGGGGTCGCGCGGGTGTGTGTGTGTGTGTGTGTGTGTGTGTGTGTGTGTGTATGTGAGTGTAGACCGGACAGGCAAGCCGCCGCAGCCTCAGGAGCCCGCGCCGGGTCTCCCGAACCCTCTCCCTTCCCGGCGGCGCCCGTGTCCCGCCCTCCCCGCCCCGACACCCCCGGCTTCCCAGGCGCCCGGAGGGTCGCCCCTCACCGTGCCAAGGCCGGCCCGGTGCACCTGACGGCAGGGCGCGCGCTTCCCTCCCCAGGGAGGGAGCCCGAAGGGGGCCGGGAGGTGCCGCCAGGGCCCGGGCCCCCCGAAGGACGGCCGCAAGCGGGCGGAGGGGCGCCCAGCGGAGGCCCGGGTCCCCCCGCCACGCCCTCGCCGACTCCCCATGCAGGGAACAGGTTCCGGGCAGACCCGGGTGGCTGCCTGGCGAACCCGGGCGAACGCCGGCCCTCCGACCTGGGGCTGGGGACCGGCGTGCTGGGAGAAAGACGGGCCTCCGTTGGTTGTCCGGGCCACGCGACCCCCGCTGGGTGCGGGGGCACCGGCCCGGGGGGCCAGCTGTGTGTGGCTCCACCTCGCGCCCCCTCGGGACGTGTCCTCTCCGGGCCTGCTCCCCGGGGACCCACCGCCGGCGGAGGAGAGGGCCCGCGGAGCCTCTGGGTGAGGGGGTCCTCCCGCGAGCGGGGAGGTCCGTCCCCGGAAGGGCGCCTCTTCTCCGACCGCATCCGAGCCATGCCCAGCCCAGCGCCATCCGAAGCCCGGGCGCGCGCGGGCAGAGGCAAAAGGAGGAAAAGCCTACAGCACCCGGTATTCCCAGGCGGTCTCCCATCCAAGTACTAACCAGGCCCGACCCTGCTTAGCTTCCGAGATCAGACGAGATCGGGCACGTTCAGGGTGGTATGGCCGTAGACGCGAGAGGCGGCCTCCGGGAGCCTCAAGACCCTGCTCCGGGCCTCCGGGTCCCGGCCTCCAGGTCCCTCTGGCTTCGCCGGCAGCGCCCGTGCGTTTCCGTCCGGCTCCCGGCCGGCCTGCCGGGTGCCCGGCGGGCCGCCCCTTCCCCAGGCCAAGGCTGCTGGCC
>JBCAQL010000064.1:0-29832 GCA_039655065.1 Glossophaga mutica
CCCCAAGGACCAAAGCAGAAGAATCCCGCCAGCAGAAAACACAGACTCACAGGAGCAACTCCCTGGATCAACCTCAGGGAGTCATTTGGGGTGACCTTAAAACCCTTAAGATAAGAGCAGAGCAGATTACCCAACAAGTAAGAGTCAGGGATGCTCCAAAGAACAGGTACTTAGCTTATTTTTCAACTGTTTTTTCAAGCTTCTCCAAGGTAGCCCTAATCTTGGGCCTGCTTATCTGCCTTGGAGAACTAGGTTTAGCCTCTGAAACTGAACATGTATATTGGAGCCATGTTATAGACCCACCTATGTTTAAACTCCATACGTGGTGGAATCCTGAGCCTCCTTTATTTAGTAATGATACTGAGTAGACCGGAGGCACCTGGCTCCCCCCGGACGGACGCCTAGAGGAAAAACATCATTGGCTGTCTGCTCCAGAAGGCACTGTATATGTCTCTAACCATTTGCCTGCTTGCTTTTCTGTGTTAACCAATACTCTCTGCTTGCCTATTATGTCTAAGTGGTATGCCTATGCAATAACTAATTATACCACTCAGCAGTCTCTGCCTGCAGTAAATCTTTCCTTAGTTGGAGCAATAGGATTAATAGGAGAAAGGCCAGGGGACAGTACCAAACCACCAAATCTACCTTTATGTCATATAGATGGTGGACCGACCAAGCCAATCACTTGGAAACTATGCTGTGATCAAACACCATCATTAATTAATATTACTAGCACCCCTCTTGTAGCAGAAAACTGGGGTGCAAATTGAAAGATATATGCCATAGCAGACCCAGGAACAGTAAACCCAATGCCCCTCACAGTGTATAATAAACTTAGTTGGCATAGTGGAGGAGCAGGAGCCCCTATTCTCAGAATAAAGGGTCTTAATCATACTAGCCCATGGCATACTTCTACCTGGAAGATGGGGCTCCCTTTTGTGGACCGTCAGACAGGACAATTTCAACTCATCCAAAAGAAAGACAATGCCTTTGGTTACTTTAACATCTGGAATATTAAATGTACCTGGGTTACCGTATGTACTTCTCATCCTTATCTATTTGTAGCCATCCCCAGTACACCTCAACTTAGGTATAATGAGACTTCCACTGTATATACCTTTACTACTACTCCTGGCACTATATATACTAGCTGCTTAACCCGTGCGAATGTCACTCAATTAAATCTTACCTCCATATTTGTCATTCGCCGACAGGCCCAGGCTTGGGTTCCTGTTAACCTTACCCGGGAGTGGGCTGATCCAGGAGGAATAAGTGCCCTCAATAAGGCCCTCGCCCATGTCAGAACCCGCCGATTAATAGGCATGCTTACTGCCTCCATAGTTTCTGCTATTGTAATAATTGGGGCCGTGACTACTGCATCTGTAGCCCTTACTGAATCCATTCAAACTGCACATGCAGTTGATGTTCTTCTCACTAATACTACTCAGCAAATGATTCAACAAAGCCAAATTGATCGGGAAATTCTTACTAGGCTCTCTGCCACAGAATCTGCTATTGTCTGGCTTGGAGAGCGGCAGGATGCTCTTGCCTTAAGGCAACAGCTTACTTGTGATCCTGGTTTTTCTAAACTCTTTGTTACTCCATTAAGGTGGAATTCCAGTCAGCGTTCCTGGGTAGATATTCGTCATCGCCTGCAGGGAGCATTTTCTACCAATCTTAAAGGACAGATTGATCAGCTTCAGCTTGAGCTCCACCAGCAGCTCACTGACATCAAACGCCTAACTGAACAAAAGGTGTTCCAGACTCTGAACAATAATCTACAATGTATGACTCCTAAGAACTGGTTTGATGGACTGAATTTACAAATTTGGGTTATGGCAATGCTTGGATGCCTCCTTGTTTTAATCCTTATTTGTGCTTTACGATATATGTGGAGATGGTTTTCTCGTAATCGCATTCGTGAACAGCAAACAGTAGGTTTCACAGGTCTAACAGCTACAATTGATTTAACAGATAAAAACGGGGGAGATGTTGTGGACCGTTCAGCCTGGTTTCAGGAGTTGTAACCCTCACCCCATGGTGGACTGTGTAAGAGCCCAAGGGACCCACTTCATCTGGGTCTGTTCTGTCACAGAAACCTGAGCTACTAAGGAGACAAAGCTTATCTCCCTGGCAGGAGCACTGATTCTGCCTCACCCAACTCTGGCCCCAATGCTTGGTTGGCAGTCAATGACGGGTAAGACTCCTCATGGGAGGGGCAACCTAAGCCAGACGCGACCACTTGGGAGGCCTCATGGAAGGACTCGGGGGGTTGCAGCTAAGAGGATGTGATGGACCCTCGGCCACCTTCTATTCTGACATAGCCTGAGTCCTCATTTCCATCTGGGAGATGTCTCCTGCTTCCTAATCGGCTCAAAGCCTGAAACTGTGGGGGTGAGCGGTGCAGCCCTGTGCTGGCCAGGACGGCTCCCTGGTTGATCGGGCATAAGAAAGAATTTCTAAAGTCCTGTGAAACCTGCTTTGCTAAGAATGCTCTTCCTTAGGTGATGTGTCCCAGGAGGAAATGAGTATGTCTCCCAAAGTTTGGCAACCTTGTTTCCTGACAAACACTGGCTCGGATTAAGCCCTCGGGTTTCTTTGACATGTTAAACTTTTATTCCGGTGTATTGGAACCCAATAAAAGCCTGGTGAGGAAGGGGCTCTGGGTCATTCTCCTCTGAGAGTTTGACCCCTTTCCTCCCCAAGCAGAAAATGTCTTGGTAGTTTTTATTTTCATCCGTGATGGAGAGATAGGGCTCTGCGGGTGGAGTCCACCCCCCTCCACATCTGGCGCCCAGGACAGGGGCCCCGGCAAGAACTGAGTCTGAAACAATTATAAATTACAAGTGAGGCTTGATTTAAAAACAACCACCATCAGGGAGTGTTGGTGGCAATATAAACGGCGTAGAATGTTTGGTTAAAATTTGGCTATAGCTATAAAACACATTAATATATTACATATGGAGATCTTTCTACCTGCAGCCTCATTTCTGTGTAAGTCTGTTCAGTCAAGCTGTGGCATGCATTAAGAGCTCAAATGTGTTTTCCAAATTCGCCATTGGAAGTGTAAAGGCCTATTACCTCACAGCGTGCCTGTATTTGGATTGATAGTTTTTAGGGGAATAATGTTAAGTGAACTACTTTGGGGGTCCTAATCAAATCAAAGAGGAGCTTTTACCCAATGGTCAGGACACAGAGAAGCATAGAGGAAACACCTTGGAACAAGAAGTTTAAACACACTCACCTGTAAGGCAGAGAAAGCATCCTCAGGAGAAAACAATCCAGCTCACAACCTCATGTCAAAATTGGAGCTTGCAGAAGTGGAAGTTAAAAAGTATGTTGTTTCCACCCACCAACATAGCACTACATTCCGACAGCACAAGCAAACTAATATTCCTTATCAGGAGACAATTTAGATATTTGGCAGAACAGCAGACATGGCAACTGAATGTAATGAAGTCATGCCCTAGTGGCGTTGTTAGAATGTAACCCTGTGAAAAATGTTCTCCCTTGTGGGAATTCATGAAAAGAAGTGAGGTTGCAGCTTCTGACCTTGGGGGTCTAGGTTTATTATCAGACAAGTTGCACCAAAACTGCTGTATAGGGAACCTGTCTACATGGGTTGGAAAATGTAGCCCAGCTCTATTCAAAAGCCCAATAGGCATACAGCAGCACACAGGATGCCAAACCCACAGATCGGTTCTCCCATGGAAAATCAGGCCTGCGTTATACCTAGGCTGCTTTGAGGGTTGCTCTTGCTAAAACTCCCTCACCCTGAATTGAGGCAGCAAATACTTACTGCGTATCTTTAAGGTAACTTCCTGAGGTCTGTGCTAATTCTTCCAAGGAGTGAACTGTAACCAGACCAATTACTCTTATCATTCCCTTGAATGTGCAACATATTTTCCTTGTTAATCTGGAACAAGTAATCAGGTTAACATCCTTTCCATTGCTATCTGTAAAAAAGTAATCACCTAAAGCAAACCTAAGTATAATGAATGAAAACCTTCTTTGATGGATGCTATTGGAAAGTCAATAAAAACCTGTCAAGGCAAGGGTCAGTGTGCTCTCCCCTTGAGTGAGTAGCTCTGCCATCCCATTTCTTCCACAGGAATCTGCAGTCCATGTGAATTTATGTCATCTCATCCGCAATGCCACGGGCACTGCTTGTTGTTGTCCGCATCACTGCTGCAATAACTTAATCACATCTACCATTTTGTGTACAAATGATGCAATTAAGTGCGGTAATCCATATGTGTCTTAGAAGGACAGAAAGGACAATGGAGCTGACTGCTACACAAACACCTTAGGAAGAGAGTTCCACAAAAACTGTGGCCAAATGCAAGATGCTCTGGCTTGCTGTGAAGTTGAACAACATACCATTTTCACTAATATTCCAACAAATATGTGAGCACTGACTTTCTACACTTTCGTTTAGCAGCTGGTGGTGAGGAGAGTGGAGGCTCAGATTCCATTGGGAGTGCAACAGTGTGACGCCTTGTGTGAGACTCTGGGGGTGTCCCAATGACTACATAGACTGTAGTCTGGGTCATGGGCTGGCCCTTATCATCTTAAAGTTTGGGCTGTACAGACTTTCTCTGCCCACAATCACTTTTGACAGTTTTGGACTGTTGTTGTTTCGGTGAACCTGCCCCCTGTCTGAGATTACAGAAAGTTTGTATCTGTCTAAATGCTCCACCATGAGTTTCTGTGTGGAGCTTTGTAAAGATGTTGCATGGTATTCAATCACGTAACTTCAGGGGGCTGCCTTGGCATTGCCACAGAATGAACCAGCACCAGAATTTGTTAAAATGTATTCCGATCAGGTACAGAGGAAAAACTACATAAACGTTCAACCTTAAAACAAGTCAAAGGACACACCAGTAGCTCAGGATTATAAAAATGTAGATTAATATGCTCTCCAGAAATCCCTTCTTATTCTGCAAGCCATGACCTGACGTACACAACTGACAGACCTAGCAGGAATCCAATACCTAACAAACTGCTTCTGATGAGGAAAGCCGCCCTCTTCTCCTGATATTTTCCCCACAACTCAACAGAAAAAAATTGGCAATGGCTGCAATGCTGCCCACGTAGAGTCACAGTAATGGCCTAAATTTCCTGAGAGTACTCACAGGTTGTTAGATCAAAGTTGTTAGAGGGAAAGCCAGGTTCACTCTTTATAGTGAGGGAAATAGTTTTGTTATTGCCTTTCCCAAAGACACATCTGTAGAAACTATTGAGACAACTGGCAAACATTTTGTTCTCTCAACTGTCTTCAGTAATGTAAATTTGATAATGACCTGTCTCTAGAATGTGGGTATCTAATGACCAGATTCCTTACATTTTGTACTCTCAATGAACAAGTGAGCTCACTTTTTTAAAGTTTCATCACCTGGGTGCTGTTTTCTAATTAGATTTAGCTGAAAGGTTGTCAGGGCTCTTGACTTCTCACCCAGGACACTTCCATTAGTATACAAATGCATCAGGCACAGGTTTTTCAGATTCCTAGGAAGTTAACAAGGATCTCAGGTTTCAGAAGGAAGAGGTGAGTTCAAACATTTGTATTCTGATCAGTTCAGAGCCACTGCGTTTCTTCAGAGTCTCCAGTGACCACCTAGCTCACTGGGATGAGGACTGAAGCAACTTTCTAGAGACATTGCCACAAGTGTATCACATACAACCAAAAACACTGGGCTGGTGTTACATGTTTTTGGTGGAATACCTCAGACATGGCAACATTTCCAAAAACAAAAAGTGAAATCTAGCTGGAAATACTAATTAAATCAGATCTGATATTCATCAATACTACTTTGGAAAAGTCATACTATTTTATTTTTATTTTTTAATATATTTTATTGATTATGCTATTACAGTTGTTCCGTTTCTCCCCCATCATTCCCTACACCCTGCACACCCTCTCCCACCCACATTCCCCCCTTTAGTTCATGTCCTTGTGTCATAAGTTCTTTAGCTTCTACATTTCCCATACTATTCTAACCCTGCTCCTGTCTATTTTCTACCCAATATCTATGCTACTCATTCTCTGTACCTTTCCCCCCTCCTCCTCCCACGCCCCTATTGCTAACCCTCCATATGATCTCCATTTCTGTGGTTCTGTTCCTGTTCTAGATGTTTGCTTAGTTTGCTTTTGTTTTAGGTGTGGTTCTTAATAGCTGTGAGTTTGCTGTCTTTTCATTGTCATATTTTTTATCTTTTTCTTAGATAAGTCCCTTTAACATTTCATATAATAAGAGCCTGGTGATGATGAACTCCTTGAACTTGACCTTATCTGAGAAGCGCTTTATCTGTCCTCCCATTCTAAATAACAGCTTTGCTGGATAGAGCAATTTTGGATGTAGGTCCCTGCTTTTCAAGATTTCAAATATTTCTTTCCAGCCCCTTCTTGCCTGGAAGGTCTCTTTTGAGAAATCAGCTGACAGTCTGATGGGAACTCCTTTGTAGGTGACTGTCCCCTTATCCCTTGCTGCTTCTAGAATTCTCTGCTTCATTTGAATCTTGGCTAATGTAATTACGATGTGCCTTGATGTGTTCCTCCTTGGGCCTAACTTCTTTGGGACTCTCTGAGCTTCCTGGACGTCCTGGTAGTCTATTTCCTTTGCCAGATTGGGGAAGTTCTCTTTTATTATTTGTTCAAATAAGTTTTCTACTTGTTGCTCTTCTTCCCCTTCTGGGATCCCTATAATTCGGATGTTGGGACGTTTAACGATATCCCGGAAGTTCCTAAGCCTCTCCTCATTTTTTTGAATTCTTGTTTCTTCCTTGTTTTCTGGTTGGTTGTTAATTTCTTCCTTCTGGTCCACTCCATTGATCTGAGTCCCAGTTTTCCTTCCATCTCTATCGGTTCCCCATGCATCTTCCTTCATTTCACGTATTGTAGCCTGAATTTTTTCATCTAATTTATGAGCAAAATCAACCAATTCTGTGAACATTTTGATGACCAGTGCTTTGAACTGTGCATCTGATAGGTTGGCTATCTCTTCACTGCTTACAGGAATTGACTCCGGGTTTTCATTTTTTTCTCTGATTTGAGCCATTTTTGGTTGGGTTTTTTGTTTTGTTTTGTTTTGGTTTTAGTCTGGTCGCAGCTATTACATATGAGGGGTGGAGCCTTAGCTGTTCCTCAGGGCAGGTCCCCCCAGTGGCTGGGTTGTGATGCTATAGGTGGGGGCGGGGTCCGATAGGGAAGAATGGCGCCTGTTCTGCTCTCTTCTGGACTCTGGTTTCTTCGGCTGCTTCCCCTTCACCTGGATTATCTGCGGATGTGCGTGTGCTGTTACATAGTGAGGGGTGGAGCCTCAGGCGCTGCCCAGTGTGGGGCAGCCCAGTCACGGGGTTGTGACTCTGTATGTGGAGGCGGGGTCTGAGAGGGAACAATGGCGCCTGCTCCGCTCTCTCCTGGATTCAGTCCCCTCCGCCACTTCCCCTCTGCCTGGACCGTCTGCGTGCGCGAATGTGGAACCCCCTGGTCAGCCAGCCAGCTTGTGTGTCCTCACTGGGTCTGCACAGTTGTCCCCTTGTGCCCGGGGTCCGCCAGCTGCCACCTGTGGGCCCCAGGACCACCAGCCACCGCCCGTGCACCTGGGAACTGCGAGCCTCTGCTACTTTCGTTCCTGGGTCCGCACCTCCACTTTTTCCTACCGCGACTCCGCCCCTTATACCGGTCTGGATGAATGGTTGTTGGACTTCCTTACAGTTCAATTTTCTATTAGTTCTGGGTGTTTTCTTGTTTCTAAATATTTGTTGTCCTTAATTTTGGTTGTGAGAGGAGGCACAGTGTGTCCGCCTACGCCTCCATCTTGGCCGGAAGTCCCCAACACCATTAATGTAAGTGGCTATTTTTACTCCATTTTCTGTTGCTGTCCCCTTTGTCAAATATTAATTGACTGTAGAGACTTGGGTTTATTCCTGGGCTCTCTGTTTTGTTCCACTGGTCCATGTGCCTGTTCTTATTCCAGTACTAGGCTGTTGTGATTACAGTGGCCTTGCAATACAGATTGGTATCAGGTATTGTGATCCCCCCTAGTTTACTCTTCTTTCTCAAAATTACTGCAGCTATTTGGGGTGACTTATGGTTCCATATAAATTTTTGAAGTGTTTGTTATCTGTCTGTGAAATATGCCATTGGTACTTTAATAGGTATTGCATTGAATCTGTAAATTGCTTTGGGTCGTATGGACATTTTGATGATGTTAATTCTTCCAATCCATGAACACGGTATATGTTTCCATGTGTTTGTGTCTTCCTTGATTTATTTCTTCAGTGCTGTGTAGTTTTATGAATACAGGTCTTTTACCTCTTTCATTACATTTATTCCTAGGTATTTTATTTTTCTTTTTGCTATACTGAATGGGACTTTTATCTTGATTTCTGCTTCTGCTGTTTCATTGTTGGTATACAAAAATGCCTTTGATTTCTGGATTTTGACTTTGTATCTGGCTGTTTGGCCAAATTCATTTATTAGGTTGAGCAGCTTTTTTGCCGAGTCTGTAGGATTTTCTATGTACACTATCATGTCATCTGCAAACAAGGATAGTTTTGTTTCCTCCTTTCTGAGTTGGATTTCCTTTCCTCTTATTTCCTTTTCTTGTCTAATCGCTGTGGGTAAGACTTCCAATACTATATTGAATAGAAGTGGTGAAAGTGGACAACCTTGTCTTGTTCCTGATCTTAGTGGCAAAGATTTTAGCTTTTTCCCATTGAGTATCATGTTGGCTGTAGGTCTCTCTTATATGGCCTTTATTATGTTGAAGAATGCTCCCTCTATTCCCACTTTGCTGAATGCTTTTGTCATAAATGGGTGCTGTACCTTATCAAAAGTTTCTTCCGCATCTATTGATATAGTCATATGATTTTTGTCTTTGCTTTTGTTTATGTGAGGTATTATGTTGCTGACTGTTCAGCCTGGTCTCAGCAGTTGTAACCCTCTCCCCATGGTGGGCTGAGTAAGATCCTAGGGACCCACTTCATCTGGGTCTGTTCTGTCAAGAGGACATGACCTACTAAGGAGACAAAGCTTGTCTCCCTGGCAGGAGTGCTGCTTCTGCCTCATCCATCTCTGGCCCCAGTGCTTGGTCGGTAGTCAATGAGGGGTAAGACTCCTCATGGGAGGGGCAACCTAAACCAGACATGACCCCTTGGGAGGCCCTCATGGAAGGACCTCGGGGGGCTGCGGCAAAGAGGATGTGATGGACCCTAGCCTCCCCGCCCTGGCTATTCTGACATAGCCTGAGTCCTCATTTCCATCTGGGAGCTGTCTTCTGTTTCCTAATTGGCTTAAAGCCTGAAACTATGAGGGCAAGAGGTGCAGCCCTGTGCCAGCCATGATGGTTCCCTGGGTGATCGGGCATAAGAAAGAATTCCTAAAGTCCCGGGAAACCTGCTTTGCTAAGACTGTACTCATTTAAATGATAAGAGTCCAAGGAGAAAATGAGTGTCTCCCAAAGTTTGGCAACACCCTTTCTTGACAGACACTGACTCAGATTAAGCCCTCAGATTTCTTTAACATGTTAAACCGGTATTCCTGTGTATTGGAACCCAATAAAAGCCTAGTGAGGAAGCGGCTCTGGGTCATTCTTCTCTGAGAGTTTGACCACCTTTCCTCCCCAAGTAGATCATGTCTTGGTAGTTTATTTTCATCCGTGATGGAGGGATGGTGTTCTGCAGGTGGAGCCCCCCCACACACACACATCTGGCGCCCAGGACAGGAGCCCCTCGCAGTATTACATTTACTGATTTGCGAATATTGTGCAATCCTTGCATCCCTGGTTTGAATCCCACCCAGTCATGGTGTATGATCTTTTAAATGTGTTGTTGGATGCGGTTTTCCAATATTTCCTTGAGGATTTTAGGCTCTATATTCATCAGCGATATTGGCCTGAAGTTTTCTTCCTTTGTTTTGTCTTTATCTGGTTTTGGCATTACAATGATGCTAGCTTCATAAACAGTTTTTGGGAGTGTTTCATCATTTTGGATTTTTTTGAACAGACTGTGAAGCATAGGAGTTAGATCTTCCTTGAATTCTTTATAGAATTGTTCTGTGGAACCATATTGTCCAGGACCTTAGTGTGTTGGGAGTTTTTGATTATTGCTTCATTTTTCTGGTCTCTTATTGGTCTGTTCAGGCCTTCTGCTTCATCTTCATTGCATATTGGAAGGTTATGTTTTTTGAGAAATTTGTCCATTTCACCTAGGTTTTCAAATTTCTTGGCATACAGTTCTTCATACTAATTTCTTACAATCCTTTTTGTTTCTGTGGTATCATTTGTAATCTCTACTCTTTCATTTCTGATTGTGTTTATTTGGGTCTTCTCTCTTTTTTTCTTGATGATCCTGCTTCATGGCTTGTTGATTTGTTTATCTTTTCCACGAACCCGCTTTTGAATTCATTGATCCTTAGAATTCTGCTTTTATTTTCTATGTCATTTAATTGTTTTCTGATCTTAGTTGTTCCCTTTATTCTTCTTGCTCTGGGCTGTCTTTGTTGCTGTTCCTTGATTTCTCGTAGGAGGAGGGTCAGGTTGTTTGAATGAACTGTTTCTATCCATTTCAGATAGGCCTGCATCGCTATGAACTTCCCTCTCAGGACTGCCTTTGCTGTGTCCCATAAGTTTTGAGTTGTTGTGAGTTCATTTTAGTTTGTTTCCAGAAACTTTTTGATCTTTTACCTAATTTTATTCTTGACTCATTCATTGTTTAATGGGATACTATTCAATCTCCATGATTTTGAGGGTTTGGGTTTTTTTTTTTTTTTCCCCCTTGGGTTTGATTTCTAGTTTCAATCCCTTGTGATCCAGGAAAACTCTTGGTATGATTTAAAATTTCTTGCATTTGTTGAGGCTGCTTTTATGTCCTATCATGTGGTCTATCTTTGAAAATGTTCCATGTGAATTTGAAAAGAGTGGGTATTAAGCTTCTTTGGGATGGAAGGCTCTATATATATCACTTAAGTCCATTCCATCTAAGGCATTGTTTAATGCCACAATATCTTTTCTGATATTTTGTTTGGAAGATCTGTGCACTTTTGACAGTGTGGTGTTAAAATCTCCTACTATAATTGTGTTACTGTCAATATCTTTCCTGAAGTCCTCCAAGACCTTCTTTATGTATTTTGGTGTTCCTATGTTGGATGCATATATATTTACAATGTTTATGTTTTCTTGGTGGTGTCTCCCCTTGAATATTATGAAGTGATTATCTGACTCTCTCTTTATGACCTTTTTTTGAAGTCTATTTTGTCTGATATGAGTATTTCTACCTCAAGTATTCTCCCTGTCCATTCGGTTGAAAAATTGGTTTCCAGCCGTCACTTTGAGTCTGTGTATGTCTTTTGTCCTGAGGTGGGTCTCTTGTAGGCAGCATATGTGTGGGTCATGCTTTCTTATCCATTCGGCTATTCTATGTCTTTTGATTGAAGCATTTAATTCATTTACGTTCAATGTTATTATTGATAGGTACCTGTTCATTGTCATTTTTGTACCTTTGTTCTTCACTCTCTCTCTCTCTTTTCCTTCCTTTACCTAAAGCAGGCCCTTTAGCATCTCTTGAAGAACTCTTTTGGTGGATGTGTATTCTTTTAGACTTTTTTTTTTTTTTTTTGTTCTGCAGATCCCCTTATTTGGCCTTCTATCTTGACTGAAAAACTTTCTGGGTAAAGTAGCCTTAGTGCAGGCCTCTGGTTCTCATTACCTGGAATATTTGTTGCTATTCTCTTCTGGCTTCAAGCATTTCCATTCATATGTCAGCTGCTAACCTTATCGGGGCTCCCTTGTATATTGCTTCCTGTTTCTCCCTTGCTGCCTTTAAGATTCCCTCTCTGTCTTGAAATTTTGTCATTTTAATTATGATGTATCTTGACTTGGGCCTCTTTGGGTTCCTCTTGCTGGGGACTCTCTGTGTTTCCTGGATTTGTGTGACTTTTTTCTCATCAAATTAGGGACGTTTTCCATCATTACTTTTTCAAGTAGGTTTTCTCTCCCTTGCTCTTCTTCTCCTCCTTCTGGTATCCCTGTTATATGGTTATTATTACGTTTCGTACTGTCTTACATTTCTCTTAATCCCTCTTCATTCTTTCTGGTCTCTTTTCCTTTTCTTGCTCTTGCTGGGTGTTTTTTTTTTCC
The DNA here is from genome assembly GCA_039655065.1 of Glossophaga mutica. Classification (NCBI taxonomy): domain Eukaryota; kingdom Metazoa; phylum Chordata; class Mammalia; order Chiroptera; family Phyllostomidae; genus Glossophaga; species Glossophaga mutica. Next base: position 12,141 of record JBCAQL010000064.1, read on the forward strand.
TACTTTGTTCTCCTATTCACTGATCTGATCTTCTGCTTCATTGATTCTGCTTTTGATTCCTTCTTCTCTGTTCTTCTGTTCAGAAATTGTATTCTTCATTTCTCTTGGCCCTTGCTGATAGTTTCTGTTTCCTTTTTCATGTTGATATAGTTTGCAGTGAGTTCATTGTAGGTTCCCTGTAGTTTCTGGTAATTTGCTGTGAACTCATTGAGCTTCCTGATAACCATTGCTTTGAACTCAGTATCTGATAGTTGACTTTCCTGTATTTTATTCAGCATTCTTTCTGAGGCTTCCTCCTTTCCTTTCCTTTCAGAACTGTTTGTCTTCCCATTGTTTGTGAAAGTCTTCTTGTTAGTTTCAGCTTCTTAAATTGATCTGCTCTGGCTCCCTGGGTTTCTGGTGCGAACTTCTCTGGTAGAATACCTGTGAGATTCAGTGGTGCACTCTCCTTTGTGTATCCGGGTGTTCACAGCTTCCACTTACTGTTTTTTGTGATCAGTTGGAGGGGTAAGTCAAAATGTTTTATGACAGCAAGAGAGTGTTTTATGATATTTACAGTAGCAGCCATTAGAGAAGAGACAGGAGATCCTTTGGCTATGTATAGTGTTAACTGTGTTGTACCACCCAACTAGCCACTTTTTAGAAAGGATGGAAAGAAGATAAATCTCTTGTTGGGGAGGGAAGGATTGGGAGTTGGATTTAGAAAGCATTGAAGTTGTGGGAGGTCATATTCTAAGGTAAGGTGAGAGTAAAAATAGTAAATAGGTGTAGTATGTGAGAGACTAGAGTTAACCACTACAGTAATAGATTTCAGGAAACTGTGAAGTGGGCTGAGATCTGGTAGGGTTGTTGTATAGTGTTTACAATTGTATGAAATAGGTCTTATTTGTAGTAATATTAGGTCAACAGTCATATGACAGAATCTATGATATGTAGATAACAAGAATAGGGAGTGTAGGCCCTGGATAGTGTGAGAACACAAGCGAAGTGAAGGACATTAAATTAGCAGTATAGTGTGAATGAGATAACAGGGGAAACCTGTCAAATGATACAGTATAACCAGCCAAGCAAAGAAGCCTATACAGAAAGAAGAGGAATACACAAATACTATTAAAATAAAAGATGTAAAAATAATACTATGAATATGCAATAACTTGCAGGTTCTGTGTAATAGCAAAGTGAAATTTGTCTCATGGTCTCAGCTGCAGGCATGCCCCTCGTTGGGTCCAACTCTGTTCTTTTCACAATTCCAGGGTTTTTTTGTCTCACTTGTGGGTATTTAAAAAGAAAAAGGGAAAAAAAGCAGAAGAAGGAAGGAAGAAGAGATAAAATTGGAAAGAAAGGAAGAAGAAATAAAACTAGAAAGAAGGAAAGAGAGGCAAAAGGAATTGAGAGATAGAAAAATAATAAGGATTATAAATTAAAAAATTACTTAAAAATTAATAAATTAACGAAAAAACCTTCTTGCTTGTTTCAAACTGGCCAAACCACTTTTTCTGGTCTTGGTGGCTGCAGTAGGCTGAGAGGTGAGTTGTATCACTTTCCTCCTTCCTGTTTGGCATTCAGTCAGCTTTGCATGTACTCTCCCCAGGGCTAATTGGGTGCCTGTCCGCAGGGCCTTGGGAGTGGGATCCTGGCCTCCCAAGCGTGCGCTCACCCTGGGTTTATGGGTGTGGGTTCCAGGTCTTCCACAAACCACGGTATCCCACAGTAGTGGGGGGCTGGTGCACTGCCAGGCCACCTCTGGTCGCATGGATTCAAGCGTGCACCCTTCCCAGGGCTATGCATGGGTGCTCACAGCCCCTGTGTGTTTGCCACTTAGTCCTGTCTCCCCTCTCTCTGACTTCAAGCCACCAGGTCTCTCCTGGTGCTGCCTCAAACCTTGTTTGGTCATGGAGGGAGCAGTTGACCCAGTTCTCTCCCAAGAGCCCTGTGGCAGTCCCAGCAAGCGCTGGGCCTGGGACTTCAGCTGCCACGGTCTCTGCACTGATCCCTGGGCCCTTATTGTCCTGAGGAACTCTCCTTACCGTCTGGGTTTTCAGTGTCTGCTACAATTTTTGATCTCCTGTTTTCATATATGTTGTGGTACTGTTGGCTGTTCACTCTGTTCCTCCATAGATCAGTTAGGTTTTTCTACCGTGTGTAGAAGGAAGTGGAATCTGCTCCCTCCTACCAGGCCACCATCTTCCCTCTCTCCTTAAGTTTTTTTTCAAATTGCTATTATATTGATGCTTTTTGGAGGATGACAATATCCATCTTATATTCCAGTTTTACCAAACCCTTTGGAAAATTTTTATAGAGATCAGCTCTTCAATGTAGTGCCTGGGGCTTTAGCTCCTCATTTCTCCAAGGAGTTGGGATGAGGCCTCTATTGATAGGAAATCTATGATCCTCTCAATATTTAAAAGAAATAGATTTATCTCCATCCACCCTTTTCTTTCCCAGACTCTGTTTTTGTTGGGTCTCATTTAACTTGTAGCCTTGTCTACATATTCTCCACATTTTGTGTTATAGATTTTGTATTTTATGTTTGAATTAACAATTTCCATACTTTTATGTACTTTTCATCATCTCAGTGGATCTCTTCTTTCTTATGCTTTTTGTTATTATAGATTTATAACTTTTAATTCATTTACTGCCACTTAAATAGTGTCTCAGAAAAGGTGAGAAAATTATGTGCTGAGTCAGACACTTTGACCCAGAGCAGTTCAATTCTTTAGTTTTGGGCTGTTTCTTTCATCTTACAATGCTTCTGTATTTCTGATTATAACGATATCTTAAATTCATATGAGACCTCAAATACAATATGTTTTTAACAAAGTATTTACTCAAGTACTTCCTACCTATGTGTTCTTATATTTAGCCTGCTTAAAATTTAACTTTCATTTGTAGGACTTTGGAGGAGAGAAAGGTATTATAAACCAGGTGATGCTTGAAAAGGTGATGTTCTCAGTTAATTCCTTGGAACACAGTCTGGTCATTTTATAACCTGGGAGTATTAATAAATCATCATTATCCAGCTGAAGAGCCCTCTAAGAATTCCTAAGTGAAGCATGTTTCAGGAGTATTGAGTTCACAGACAATAGCAGCTGTGAATGAACAGAAGTGGCAGTCTAGAGTAGGAACTCTAATAACTCATGGTAGCATGGTTTCCAGAGTAGGAGACACTTTCAGTGGTGTTATTTCTCACATTCACATAAGCCTTCTTCAGTGGCTGTCAGACCTGGAAAATACATCATCTCCCTTCCTTCCTTCCTTCCTTCCTTCCTTCCTTCCTTCCTTCCTCCCTCCCTCCCTCCCTCCCTCCCTCCCACACTCTCTCTCTCACGCCCTCCCTCCCTCCCTCCCTTTTCTTTCTTTCTTTCTTTCTTTCTTTCTTTCTTTCTTTCTTTCTTTCTTTCTTTCTTTCTTTCTTTCTCTCTCTCTCTCTCTCTCTCTCTCTCTCTCTCTCTCTCTCTCCTTTCTCTTTCTTTCTTTCTTCTTCTTCTCTCACTCTCCTTTTTCTTTATTGTTTAAGTACAGTTGTTTCCATTTTCCCACCACCAATTCACCCTGCCCCATCCATCTCTCCTCCCATACTCTAACCTACCCTCTTTGGCCTTGTAGATGATCCTTTTAGATTAGCCCTTATCCAGCTTTAATCAGCCACTTCATAAGGAATGAGGGAGGCTTTCTCCAGAGATAGATTATCTTCCCCTCTCTGGCTGCTTCTTAAAAATACATATTTAAACACATTTATTCAAGTTGTACGTAAGTAAGCAAGTGCATGCACAGGCTTTTGCCTCCATCTCCCCCCATCCATTTTACATGAAGAGAGAGTCACATGCACATAAATGTGCGCTTGGATGGAGGCCCAGAAATATGGAAATTAAATTATGTGGTATCACCACAGAGAAACACTTGGCAGCCAGCGGCTCTGATTCTGGGTTTCCACACACCATCAATTTGACGCCCAGAAGCCACTGCTTCCCTCCTTACCTCATCTCATGTACAGAGCAGACACAGTGCAACTACTTGCCTCAAATTGCAACAGCCAAACCATTTGAAGAAGGAAATGGAAAGGGAAAGGGCTGGATAATGAGTTTAGGGGAAAATAACCTTCCAACAGTCCTTACTACTCCATTTTACTGTCAGATTTCTCACTATCAATTTTAACAGGGACATCTGGATATATGGAAAAATCCACACAGGCATAAAATGGGAATAAAAATTAGTTTATCTTTTAAAGGTAAAAAGTCATTTAACAGTAAATCTGTTTTATTTCTCGGATGAAGATATTTAAACACATATTTTGTAGTGCATTACACTGAAACAATAACAGCATAAATGTTTTTCCTTAATCAGATAAAGACCAAAAGGATTTCACACTTTATCAAAGGTTCAAGGAAATTAGAAGTTCAAAAATAATGAAGATATTTACTCGTTCCCAATAAAATTACTCTGTCTGCTCCCTTAAACCTTAGTTTGCTATCTTATTTTCACTAGCTTTTCAAAATATGAGTTTCTGTTAATATTTTTTTCTCATCTTACTAAATTTCTTAATTCTTTCTTAATTGGAAAAAGAGTATTTGTGAACCCCAAACAAAAATAATTGCACTTGCTTCATTCACCATTCCTGTTTAAATGTATACTTGTCAAACTCAGCATGACTAGAAATAATTTCCGTTTCTGTTTTTAGGGGCCAGGGGTGAAGGGCAAAAGGTAAATTGAATTTGAAAACATAAATTTCAGCTCTGCAAAGTTTGCTCATGGCAATACATAATTATAAAAGTACATACCAATCACTGTAATATCTGAAGTCAGAACTCATATTTCCTCCAGCAGGGGTGTACCACTCATGGTGCATGGGCTGCATGTGGCCCGACACAAAATCATAAATTTACTTAAAACCTTTGTTTTTTGCTTATGTTTTCATTACTGTTTGTGTATTTAATGGGTAGTCCAAGGCAACTCTTCTTTTCCAATGTGACCCAGAGATGCCAAAAATTTGGACACCCCTGCTACAGTGTTTTTTTTCCTTTCTAAATGACCTACACCTAGGTTAGAGGCTCCTATATTTACATTTCTCAATGAGTATTAGATTATGTTTTTCTGATTGAAAACATGAGTTCCTTTTTTGTTTACATCCATCATTCATAACAAAATAGTAGTAAGCTAATAAATATTTACTGATTGCAGGTTACTTTTAAATTAACAGGAATAGAATTAACTCGAAAGAGTCCATTAGGGGTTTGGTTCAGGCAGATTACAGAAGTTCATCTCTTGATATAAAACCTGCACAAATTTAGCCTGCACAAGTAATAAAGTTAAGGTGGCAGTCATAAGAAAGACAGTTGCATGGGTTCCCTCACAAATTTGAGATTTCTACTTCTAAGTAGTTTCCTTTCAGAGAACAATACAAGATAAGCATACTGTTATTCTAGAAGTTCACTGCAAATGTTCAGATTGATTTAAGGTTAATGATAACAAATAACAGGAGATTTTCATTTAACCCTAAATGAATTGCATTGATCTTCTAAGAGTATACACTACAATTAATCACAATTTTTATTAAATGGTTAAATAGTTTATTTTATTTGATATGATTACATTTTCCAAGCACAGGTTTGTTCTCTGGCTAAATGTTCGGCTCAGCGCAGGGAAGTGAATACTTAGCCCTTTGAGTATGCAGGTGTTAGCTATTGTGTATAGAAATAAAACGTTCAAATTGACAGGATTGGTTCCTTTCTTTGGACGAAAATAGTTGGACTCTTTTCAGCCACATTTGATAGCCCTTATTAAAATAAAAATATTCACTGGTTAAGCACTTGAACTTCACATTAAATGCTTACAGAATGGTGATTCTAAGTGAGTGGAAAAGGAATCCTAGATGTATTACAAGAATTTTACAGATTCAATGAAATACCTATTAAAGTACAAATGGCATATTTCACAGACATAGAACAAACACTGAAAAAATATATATGGAGCCATAAATGACCCCAAATACGTGCTGTGATTTTGAGAAAGAAGAGCAAAGTAGGAGGGATCACAATACCTGATTCCAAACTGTATTACAAGGCCACTGTAATCAAAACAGCCTGGTACTGGCAAAAAAAAAAAAAAAAAAAAAAAAAAAAACAGGCCTATAGACTAATGAAAAAGAACACAGAGCCCAGAAATAAACCCAAGTCTCTATGATCAGCTAATATTCGACAAAGCAGGCAGCTACATAAAATGGAGTAAAAATGGCCTCTTCATCAAATGGTGTTAGGAGAACTGGACAGCTATTGCAAAAAAAAAAAAAAAAAAAAAAAAAAAGAGACTCCAGCACCAACTTACACCATACACAAAAACAAATTCAAGGTGGATAAAAGATTTAAATATAAGCTGTGACACCATTAAAGTCCTAGAGGAGAACATAGACAGGAAAATCTCAGATATTTCACACAGCAACATTTTCACTGATATGTCCCCTAGAGCAAGGGACATAAAGGAAAGAATAAACAAATGGGAGCTCATCAAAATAAAACACTTCTACACGGCTAAAGAAATTAGTATTAAAATAAAAAGAGAACGAACCATATGGGAAAACATATTTGCCAATGATACCTCAGACAAGGGTTTAAGCTCCAAAATATATGAAGACCTCACATGACTCTACTCTAAGAAGACATGCAGCCCAATTAAAAAATCGGCAAAGGACTTGAAGAGACACTTCTCCAAGGAGGACATACAGAGGATCCAGAGGCACATTGAGCATCTGCTCAATATTGCTAGCTATCAGAGAGATGCAAAGTAAAACCGCAATGAGATACCACTTGACACCAGTCAAAATGGTCATCATAAACAAAGTAACAAACAACAAGTGTTGAAGAGGATGTGGAGAAAAGGGAACCCTGGTGCACTGTTGGAGGGATTGCAGAGTGGCACAACCACTATGGAACACAGTATGGAATTTTCTCAGAAAACTCAAAATGGGTCTGCCTTTTGACCCAGCAATTCCACTGCTAGGATTATATCCTAAGAACCCTGAAACACCAATACGAAACAACCTATGCACCCCAATGTTCATTGCAGCACAATTTACAATAGCCAAGTGTTGGAAGCAACCTAGGTGCCCATCAGTAAATGAATGGATCAAAAAACTGTGGTACATTTACACAATGGAATTCTATGCAGCAGAAAGAAAGAAGCAGTTCCTACCCTTTGCAACAGCATGGATGGAACAGGAAAGCATTATGCTAAGTTAAATAAGCCAGTCAGTGAAAGACAAATACCATATGATCTCACCTTTAACAGGAATCTAAACAACAAAACAAACAAACAAACAAAATATAACCAGAGACACTGAAATAGAGAACAGGCTGACAGTGACCAGAGGTGAGAGGGGAGGGAATTTCAGGGGAAAGGAAGTAGGGTTTACAGGAACAAGTATAAAGGACGCATGTACAAAAACTAGGGGCAGGGGGTGGAAACAGGAGGGAGGCGGGGAGAGCTTGTGGGGTAGGCTGGGATGGGACTAAAGGGCAGAAAACTGTACTTGAACAACAGTTAAAATTTAAAAAATGGAATTTAAATTACTTTTACTGTTTTCTTTTAAAACCTTTCAAGTATGGAATTCCGGTAGTAATATTTGTGTTTAATATTGTGATGCTTTTACTAAATATGCTGACATTTTGCCAAGTTTGGGTATTGAGAGTATTAAAAAAAGGACAAAGAGATTTCTGAAAAGAGAGGTGTGTAGTGGCACAGCATTATCACCCAAATTCACCATTTGTCCAAAGCATCATTGCTAGAGCTGTGTATGAATAACCATGTACTCATAAAAGACAATGTAAGCAGTCATATGGGGATGTTTCTCTTTCTTTTGAATTTAACATGTCAGTGCAAAAAGAAAAGTGTGCGGCAACTATAACATGAGGGAACACAGTGTATATCAAGTTTATATTCTGGCCATGTCACAACTAAACCTGGTGGCCCTTAATTGGTTAAATTCCAGATCTTTTTCAACTCCTTTGAAAGATGAGATTTAACATTTCAGCCTTAGACCAGCTTTAACTTTCAAAAAAGCTCAACTTTGTGAGTTGAAATGAGAAATTAACGTGTATGCTTGACTCATTCACTCCCCGACTCACTCACTTATTCATCCTTTCATCTATTCAATGCATATCTATTGAATGTGTGAATATTAAATGAATTATACTGTAATAGCATCTTTCTTCATACAATCTTTTTAAAATGTGATATGGTCTAATGATGTGACAAAATAATAGGAATATAACAATATAGAAGGATAATTCAAATGGCAAATAAGTGGGGCACATAAGATGTTTTTCACCTAACTTGTTTTATGGGATCAAGGAGGTATTTTCTAATAGTGACCGCTTTAAAAATCATGTTTGAAGAATATGTAATGATTTTCCAGGCTTTCAAATCTATAAGGATATTTTAAGCAATAGAATATGATTTAGTGGAGATTAATTTAGTTAGATGATTTACTGTAAAACATACAAATAGTTTTATTTTCATAGAATGCACGATGTTTGGTGGACTTTGAAAATGACTCTAAAGATGTTTCTGGAAAGGTAAACATAAGGCAAACGATGAAGACCATATAGCCACACGTGCGAAAAAATAAATGGTAATATGTTGTCCTCTTTGAAAAAAAAAGATTTAATTTAAAAATGGAACTGCTATTTTACCTGGTAATTCCACTGTTGTGATTATACTTTAAGAATCATGAAATAGCAGCTGAAAAGAACCTATGCATCCATATGTTCATAGCAGTGTTATTTACAATAGCCAAGTGCTGCAAACATCCTAAGTGTCCATCAGTAAAGGAGTGGATCAAAAGACTCTGGTACATTTATACAATGGAATACTACATAGCAGAAAGAAGGAGTTCTTATCCTTCACAACAGCATTGATAGACCTAGAGAGTATTATGCTAAGTGAAATAACCCAAGCAGCGAAAGACAAATGCCCTATAAGTGGAACATAATGGAACAGATGAGTGAGCAAAACAGAACTAGAGACATGGAAATAAAGAACAAACTGACAGTGATCAGAGGGATGGGAGAGGAGGATACTGGAGGAAAGAAGGGGAAGGGTCAAGTGAAGGAAGGTGTATAAAGGACCCATGAACAAAGACAATGGCAGGGGGAAGATTGGATGTGGAAGGCTGGGGGTGAGTAGGGCAGGGGAGAGCAATGGGGGAAAATGGGGAACTGTAATCGAACAACACTAGGAAATAATTAAATGAAGATAACAATAAAAGATTTACTATATGGCATGTTGAAGAGGTGAAGCACATGAGGAGGTTTAGAGGGGATGAAATTATTCTGCAAGACACTGTAATTGTGGATATATGACCTTATGTATTTGTCAAGACCCTTTGGCACAGACAGTGAATCTTGATGCATGTAAATTTAAAAATTGTTTAGAAACTCAGATCTCCAGAGGGAATTCATAATACAACAAAACAATCTAACTGTAATACAAATATATAAAATAACCTCACTGAAAACAGTGAGGAGAAGTTGCTGATTTAAGTTCCCTTGGAAATTAGTGAAGTCTGTACAAATTGAGGCAAAAGGATCTGCATATAAACACTGTACTATACCTGATAAAGTAAGTGGCAGGCTACAGATACACAAACAGAGAAGACTAGAATGACTCATGAATAATGGATTACAACTAGAGGTATCAGAAGGAGCTCATGGTTAGCTCAGTAGATATGATCAGTTATAAATATCTATATCTATATATCTATATCTATATACACACAGTTGTGTATTTGCACAACTTATTATGTATGCATCTATTTCCTTTCTCTATCAGCTGAGCATATCAAGAACCCAGATCTCTGTTTCTGTTTTTAAAATATATTTTATTGATTCTGCTATTACAGTTGTCCCATTTCTCCCCCATCATTCCCCTCCACCCTGCACACCTCTCCCATCCACATTCCCCCCTTTAGTTCATGTCCATGTGTCATAAGTTCTTTAGCTTCTGCATTTCCCATACTATTCTTGCCCTCCCCCTGTCAATTTTCTACCCACTATCTATGCTACTCATTCTCTGTACCTTTCCCCCCCCTCCTCCCACTCCCCTGTTACTAACCCTCCATATGATCTCCATTTCTGTGGTTCTGTTCCTGTTCTAGCTGTTTGCTTAGTTTGCTTTTCTTTTAGCTGTGGTTCTTAATAGCTGTGAGTTTTCTGTCTTTTCACTCTCATATTTTACATCTTCTTTTTCTTAGGTAAGTCCCTTTAACATTTCATATAATAAGGGCTTGGTGATGATGAACTCCTTGAACTTGACCTTATCTGAGGAGCGCTTTATCTGTCCTTCCATTCTAAATGACAGCTTTGCTGGATAGAGGAATCTTGGATGTAGGTCCTTGACTTTCATGATGTGGAATACTTCTTTCCAGCCCCTTCTTGCCTGGAAGGTCTCTTCTGAGAAATCAGCTGACAGTCTGATGGGAACTCCTTTGTAGGTGACTGTCCCCTTATCCCTTGCTGCTTCTAGAATTGTCTCCTTCATTAGAATCTTGGCTAATGTAATTACGATGTGCCTTGGCGTGTTCCTCTTTGGGTCCAACTTCTTTGGGACTCTCTGAGCTTCCTGGACATCCAGGTAGTCTATTTCCTTTGCAAGATTGGGGAAGTTCTCTTTTATTATTTGTTCAAATAAGTTTTCTACTTGTTGATCTTCTTCTTCCCCTTCTGGGACCCCTATAATTCGGATGTTGGCACGTTTAACAATGTCCTGGAGGTTCCTAAGCCTCTCCTCATTTCTCTGAATTCTTGTTTCTTCCTTGTTTTCTGTTTGGTTGTTAGTTTCTTCCTTCTGGTCCACACCATTGATATGGGTCCCAGTTTTCCTTCCATCGCTATCAGTTCCCCATGCATCTTTCTTCATTTCATGTATTGTAGCCTGCATTTTTTAATCTAATTTGTGAGCAAAATCAACCAATTCTGTGAGCATTTTGATGACCAGTGCTTTGAACTGTGCATCTGATAGCTTGGCTACTTCTTCATGGCTTAGAGGAATTGGCTCTGCAGCTTTCATTTGATCTTCAGTTCGAGCCATTTTTGGTGGGTTTTTGTTTTGTTTTGTTTTGGTTTTAGTCTGGTCGCGGTATTACGTAGTGAGGCGTGGAACCTTAAGTGTTCCTCAGGGCCGGGAAGCCCAATGGCTGGGTTGTGATGCTATAGGTGGGGGCGGGGTCCGAGAGGGAAGAAGGGCACCTGTTCCGCTCCCTCCTGGACTCCGGTCCCTTCTGCCACTTCCCCTTCACCTGGACCATCTGTGCCTGAGAATGTGGGACCACCTGGTCGGCCAGCCAACTTGTGTGGCCTCACTGGGTCTGCGCAGTTGCCCCCCTGTGCCCGGGCTCCCCCAGCTGCTGCCTGTTGGCCCAAGGACCACCAACCACCACCTGTGCACCTGAGAACTGCCACCTGCTGCTCCTTGCCTTCCCGGGTCCGCACCTCCACTTTTTCCATCTGCGACTCCGCCCCTCTTACCAGTATGGATGAATGGTTGTTGGACTTCCGTACAGTTCAATTTTCTATTAGTTCTGGTTGTTTTCTTGTTTCTAAATATTTGTTGTCCTTAATTTTGGCTGTGAGAGGAGGCACAGTGTGTCCACCTATGCTTCCCTCTTGGCCGGAAGTCCCCAGATCTCTGTTTCTAATGCCATCCTCTAAACAAGGAAACCAAAGCCCCTTAGGACAATCATTGATTCCAGGACTAGTGCAGAAAATAAACAATATGAGACTGGAACAATTGGTAGTGCAAAAAAGTAAGTATTAAAAAACAAAAACAAAATGACAGATGGGCATATGACAAAGGGGATGCAGGAGACAAATGAAAGATTCTAACAATTGACAATCAAGTATTAAAATAAAAAAAATACATTGAACAATAATAATAGTATATATTACAGTTCCCCTATATATCAATTAGAAGATATATGAGATCTGTCTAAAATGCATCCAGCCATGTAATATGAAAAAACAGAGACAATTATTAAACAAAATGTAAGATATAAGAAATAGCACTTGCTCGTGTGGTTCAGTGCAGCGAGCGCCCGCTTGCAAACCAAAGGCTTGCTGGTTCGATTCTCAGTCAGGGAAAATGCCTTGGCTGTGGGCAAGGTCCCCAGTTAGGGGGTGTGTGAGAAGCAATGTCACATGGGTGTTTCTCTCCCTCTCTTTCTTCTTCCCTTCCCCTACCCCTAAAGATAAAGAAATAAAATCTTTACTTAAAATAAAGACATAAGAAACTTTTTACATAGGAAATGATAGCTCAGTCCCTTTCAAAGTAGGCACCTTGGGATGTCACACAGTTCTACCAGCATCTCTTCCACTGTTCAAAACAGTCTGCAAAATCCTTCCTTGGAGTCACCATCAGCTGTCCCATTGGTATTTTCAGGAATCTCATAGATGGTCTAAAATCTCTTCCCCTTCAAAGGTGAAGTTTTGGGAAAAGTCAGAAGTTGCAGGTGGCCAAATCTGGATTATTGGTAGCGGTTTGAATCAAGTCATTGGCAACTGCAGCACAGTGTTCCTTCTGCTCTGGTAGCAGAAACTGTGGAACAAATTTGGCCATGATACATTTCATGCCAAGATCCTGCATCAAAATCTCAGACACAGAAGTTTTTGGAATCCCCGGATGAGCTTCTAGTTTTTGCACTGTCAATCTTTGTTGATTGCAGCCTGTACACATTTAACATTCTCAGGTGTTCTGTTTGTTGCGGGACTTCCAGAACATGTATCATTTTCAAGAGATTTTTAACCTTTGAAGCTTCCGAGCCACAGTTTTATTTGCGCTTCATCTGTTGCATCATCCCTGAAACATTCTGAATTATTCAAATAATTTTCACAAAGGAGTGTTTAAGCTTAATGCAAAATGTGATGCAGATTCACGGCTCTACTTGCTTATTTTGTTTTATTTTATTTATTTTTTTGACTTTAAAAAATTGGGAAAGCTATATACCTTCCTGCATACATATACACATATAAACACAGAGCCATGCATATATGTCTTTTCTTGTGTATGTGCACAAACATGTGAACATATATTACATGCGTTTGGTAGAATATAAAAGTATATGTTCCTCCTCTTTGTCTTTTGGTCTTCTCATTTATGAGTGAAAGCTCACTAATTCAAGATTCGTAAGCAAATGATCAACTGAGTTTTAACTTTTATTATTCAGTTTCTAGGCTTTTAAGAGATACTGTTGGTCAGTGTAAAATACAGATGAATTGGGCCCTGGCTGGTGTGGCTCAGTGGATTGAGCGCGGGCCTGCGAACCGAAGGATCGAGGTTTGATTCCCAGTCAGGGCACATGCCTGGGTTGCCAGGCCAGTTCCCGGCAGGGGACATACAAGAGGCAACCGCACATTGATGTTTCTCTCCTTCTCTCCTTCCCTTCCTCTCTAAAGATAAATAAATAGAATCTAAAAGAAAAAAAGTACTTAAAAAATCTTAAAAAAAAAAAGAACACACAAAAAAATACAGATGAATTGGAATGACTATAATTTTTAAATTTTATTGTTGTTCAAGTACAGGTGTCTGCATTTCTCCCCCCAATTCCTCCCCTACCTCAGCCATCTCCATCTCCCTTCCCTGGTTCCACTCCTTGGTTTGTCCATGTGTCTTTTAGAGTCATTCCTGAAATACTTAGCCACTTTTCCCCACATCATCCTTGCCTACCTCCCTTCTGGTTATTGTCAGATTCTTCTTAATTTCAATGTCTCTGGTTATATTTTGCTTGCTTGTTTGTTTTGTTGATAAGGTTCCATTTAAAGGTAACATAATATGTTATTTATCTTTCACTGCCTGGCTTATTTCATTTAGCACAATGGTCCCCAGTTCCATCCATGCTGTCGCAAAGGGCAGGAGCTCCTTCTTTTTTCTGCTTCGTAGCATCCCATTGTGTAAATGCACCATGTTTTTTTTTATCCACTCATTTACCGATGGGCACCTAGGCTGCTCCCAGACTTCGTTATTGGAAATGGTCCTGCTATGAACATTGGGGTGCACAGGTTCTTTTGGATTGGTTTTTCAGGATCTTTAGGGTATAGTCCCAGCAGTGGGATTACTGGGGAAAAGGCAGTTCCACGTTTAGATTTCAGAGGAAATTCCATACTGTTTTCCACAGTGGCTGCACAAGTCTACATTACCACCAACAGTGCACTAGGGTACCCTTCTCCCTGCAACCTCTCCAACATTTGTTTTTTGCTTTCTTCATGATGGCCATTCTCACTGGTGTGGAGTGATATCTCACTGCGGTTTTAATTTGCATCTCTTTGATGCTTAGTGATGCTGAGCATCTTTCCATATGTCTCTGAGCCCTCTGTATGTCCTCCATGGAGAAGTGTCTGTTCAGGTCTTTTGCTCATTTTTTAATTGGAGTGTTTGTCTTCCTACAATGGACTCGTGTGAGTTCTTTAGGTACTTTGGAGATCAAACTCTTGTTGGAGGTACCATTGGCAAATATGTTTTCCATACACTTGGTTTTCTTTTCATATTAATGCTATTTCTTTAGTCATGTAGAAGCTTTTTATTTTGATTACATCCTATTTATTATTTTTTTCTTCAAGTTCCTTTCTATTGGGGTCCTATTGGAGAAGATATTGTTGCATGGAATATCTGAGATTTTTCTACATATGTTCTCATCTAAGATTTTATGGTGTCATGATTTATATTTAAGTCTTTTATCCACCTTGAATTTATTTTTTGTGTACGGTGTAAATTGGTGATCGAGTTTCATTTTTTTGCATGCAGTTGTCCAGATATCCCAATGCCATTTGTTGAAGAGGTTATTGTTACTGCATTTTATGCTGGTGTCCACTTTGTCATATCTTAATTGACCAAAAAGACTTGGGTTTATTTCTGTGCTCTCTATTCTGTTCCATTGGTCTATGTGTCTATTCTTATGCCAGTACCAGGCTGTTATGATTACAGTGGCCTAGAGTTTTATAGCAGGTATCGTGATCCCTCCAACACTATTATTCTTTCCTAAAATTGTTGCAGGGATTCGGGGTCATTCGTGGTTCCATGTAAATTTTGAAATGTTTGTTCTGTATCTGTGAAGCATGCTAATGGTACTTTAATGGGGATTGTGCTGAATCTATAAATTGCTTTGGGTAGTATGGACATTTTAATGATGTTCATTCTTCCAATCCATGAACACGGAGCATGCCTCCATTTGTGTCTTTCTTAATTCATTTCTTCAGTGTTGTGTAGTTCTCTGAATACAGGTCTTTTACCTCCTTGGTTAGGTTTATTCCTAGGTACGTTATTTTTCTGCTTTCAATATCAAATTGGATTTTGTCCTGTGTTTCTGATTATGATATTACATTGTTGGTGTACAAGAATGCCTTTGATTTCAGAACACTGACTTTGTATCCCACTGTTTTGCCAAATTCTCTTAGTAGGTTGCATATTTTTTGGTGGACTCTATAAGATTTTTCTGTTGACACTATCATGCCATCTGCAATCAATGACAGTTTTGTTTCCTCCTTTCCAATTTGGATGCCTTTTATTTGTTTTTATTCTCTGATTACTGTGGCTAGAACTTCCAATAGTATGTTTAATAGGAGTGGTGAAATCGGACATTCTTGTCTTGTTGTTGATCTCAGTGGGGAAACATTTTAGATTTGACCCATTGGGTATGATGGTGACTGTAGGTTTCTTGCATATGGCCTTTATCATGTTGAGGTATGCTCCCTCTATTCCCACTTTGCTGAGTGTTTTTATCATAAATGGGTAGTGTACCTAAACAAATGTCTTTCTGTATCTATTGATATGATCATGTGATTTTTGTCTTTGTTTCAGCATTGAACAATGCTGTAGATTTAACTGATTATATATATGTGTATATATATATATATATACACTTTCATCTTAAGCAAAATGCACATGCTTTTCATAAGCATATGGAATATTTTTAAAGATAGAAAGCATAATACAATGCCAAAAAGGCTCAATAAATTCAATAAAATTGAAATCATATGAAGCATTATCTTGGAGCAAAAGTGCCTGAAACTGGAAATCAACCTCAAGAAAAACCTCAAAAGCACTCAAATTCATGGAGAAGTTTAGCATACTATTAAACAATAAAAGGCTTAAGAATGAGAGCCAGGAAGTAATAAAAATGTTTCTGGGAAAAAAAGAAAAGAAAATTGAATAACAACAATTCAAAACTTAAAGGACATAGAGAAAGCAGTCCAGAGAAGGAAGCCACAGGGATACAGGTGTACCTAAAATAGAAACATTTCCAATAAATAACCTAACCCTACATTTAAAACAACTGGGGGAGCAACAACTCACAAAGCCCAGAGTGAGAAGAAAGAAAATACAATAACCAAGATCAGAGCAGAATTAAATGACATAGAGACTAAAACCACTATTCTATGGATTGATAAATCCAGGAGCTTGTCTTTGACAAAATAAACAAAATTGACAAGCATTTATGCAGACTCATTAAGAAAAAGAGAGAGAGGGCCCAAATATATAAAATCAGAAATGAAAGAGGAGGGATTAAGACTCATACCACACAGATATAAAGGATTGTAAGAAATTACTGCAAACAACGATATGCTAAGAAATTTGAGAACCTGGGTGAAATGGACAAATCTCAAGAAAATCTAACCTTCTGAAAACGAATGAAGGATACGCAAAAACCTGAACAGACCAATGTGAGCCGATGAAACTGAAGCTGTAATCAAAATACTCCACCCTGCAGAAGGTCTGGACTAGACAGTTTAGAAGGAGAATTTTTCAAAATATTGAAGAAAGAGTTATCCTCTATCCTTCTCAGACTATTGCAAAATATCCAAGAAGAGAAAAGACTCCCGAACTCTTTTAATGAAGCCAGTATCATCTTAATCCCAAAAACAAGATAAGAAACTATAAAGGAGGAAACTATAGGCATATATTGCAGATCAAAATAGATGCTAAAATCCTCCACAAAGTGTAAGTAAAGCACTTCCAGCAATACATTGAAAAGTTTTTACACAACGAGCAAATGAGATTCATCCTTAGGATGCAGGAAGGTCCAACATTTGCAAAGCATCACATAAACACAGCAACATTTGCATAATACATCACATAAACAAAAGGATAGACAAAATCACATGATCATATCACTAGATGAAGACAAACATTTGGCATGGTACAACAGCTATTTATGATAAAAACACTCAGCAAAGTGTGAGTAGAGGGAGAATTCCTCAACATAATAAAGACCATATATGAGAAACCTATAGCAAATGTCATACCCAATGGGCAAAATATAAAAGCTTTCCTACGAAGATCAGGAAGGAGACAAGGGTGGTCACCTTCACTACTTTTATTCAACATGGTATTGGAAATCTTCATCACAGTGATTAGAGGAGAAAAAGAAATAAAGGGTATCCAAATTAGAAAGTAAGAATTAAAGCTCTCATTGTTTGCAGATGACGTGATAGTGTACATAGAAAACCCTAAATACTCCACAAAAAATACTCCAGTCAATAAGGGAATTTCACAAAACAGTAGGATACAAAATCATAGTCATGTTTGTACAGTAACAACAAAATATCAGACACAGAAATCAGAAAAAAAAATTGCTATAGACATAAAAAAATAAAGTACCTGGGAATAAAACTAACCAAGGAGGTAAAACACCCGTACTCAGAAAACTACACAA
>JBCAQL010000066.1:0-27842 GCA_039655065.1 Glossophaga mutica
TAGCTCGAGCCCTGAACCCTAGCTCGAGCCCTGAACCCTAGCTCTAGCCCGCAACCCAGCCTTAGTCCTATCCCTAGCTGGAACGCTCGCCATCACCCGAATCCTCACCTCACCTCACCTTCACCCTAGCCCGAGCCCTCCACCTCAACCTCATCCGAACCCTCGCTCTAGCCCTAGCTGGAGCGGAAGCTCTAGTTCCATCATGCACCCTCACCCTAACCCTTGCCAAGGCCCTGAACCTATCCTGAACCCTCGCCGTAGCCCTCATCTTCACCCTTACTCTGCCTCTACCCTCAAGAGGAGCAGGAAACCTAGCTGTAGGTACCCCTCCACAGAAAGGGAACGCAAACGCTAACCCTAGCCGCCATCTCAACCCTGAACCTCACACTCAAGCCCTAGCTCTGGTCCGAGGGCCACCCCTAGCCCTACACGGGACCCTAACCCTTTCTGGAATGCAAACCCTAACCCTAAATCTTATCCTAAACCTCACCGATGGCCTACCCCTCGCTCTCACGCTTGGCCTGGCCCTGATCCGAAGTCTCATGCTGAACCTAGCGAGAGTCCTCACCCTCCTCCTCACGCTCGGTCTGGTGACGACCGAAAAAGCGTCTCTGGACCTGGCCTCAGCCCTGGCCCTATGCCTAGCGGTCACAGGAACCCTCACCGACACCCAGACCCTAGCTCTAGAGCTAACATGAACCCATACCCAAACCCTAACCCTCAGCCTCAAGCTAACCCTAACCCTCAGCCTCAAGCTAACCCTAACCCTCAGCCTCAAGCTAACCCTAACCCTCAGCCTCAAGCTAACCCTAACCCTCAGCCTCAAGCTAACCCTAACCCTCAGCCTCAAGCTAACCCTAACCCTCAGCCTCAAGCTAACCCTAACCCTAACCCTCAAACAAACCCTAACCCTAGGCATAGCACGAACCCTCAACCTTAGCTCTCACACTATACCTAGCCCTCAGTGAAACTGTCAGCCTCATCCTCAACCGAAACATCACCTTAGGTCTCACCCTCACCCTAACCCTAACCCTCCTACTCCACCCAATGCTACTTAGCCATGACCCTAGGTCTCACCCTTCCCACGAACCCTCCACCTAGCCCCGGCCCTAGCTCTCACCGTCACCGTCACGCTTAGGCTCACCGTGACGCTGACCCTCAACCTACCCGGAGCCCTGGCGCTTCCCCTCACGCAAGCGCTGACCCTGAACCTCCCTCAACCCTCCGTGGAATGCTCGCACCTAGCCCTCACCCTGCAGCTGAACCGAACTCGAACCCTCGCATCGAAATCCTAACCCTACGCCGAACGCTGGACCTAGCCCTAGCCCTAGCCCGGGCCGTGACCCTAACCCTAACCCTCCCTCATTCCGAAACCTCAACGGAACCCTCACGAACCCTCACCGTAGCTCTAGCCCTAGCCCTAACCCTCAACATCCATGGAACCCTGGTCCTGGACTTCACCCTAACCCTGACCCTAACCCTGGACGACTTAGACCTCAAACTCACCGGAATCCTAAACTTCAACTTCACCGTCACTCTGAATCCTCAACCTGACCCTAACACGCTCAACCTCTCCTGAATCCTTCATCCTCCATGGAACCCTAGCCCTAGCCCTAGCTCTAGCCCTACCCCTCACCCTACCTCTAAACCTCATCCTAACCCTAGCTGGAACCCTTCGCGCAGCACTTACTTCACCTTCTCTCCGATCTCACCCCTATCCTCGGCCGTCACCCCGATCCTAACGCTCAGCCGAGCGCTGAACCTAACCCTCACCCCAGCCCCTGATTCTAACCCTGGCCTGAAACATAGTCCTAGCACCCATCCCTGGGCCTTGGACTCCTCCCTCCACCTAACTCGACGCTAGCCCTCACCGCCACCGTCACCGGAACCCTAACCCTCCGTGGAACGCTAGCCCTAGCCCAGGAACGAACCCTAGCTCGAGCCCTGAACCCTAGCTCGAGCCCTGAACCCTAGCTCGAGCCCTGAACCCTAGCTCTAGCCCGCAACCCAGCCTTAGTCCTATCCCTAGCTGGAACGCTCGCCATCACCCGAATCCTCACCTCACCTCACCTTCACCCTAGCCCGAGCCCTCCACCTCAACCTCATCCGAACCCTCGCTCTAGCCCTAGCTGGAGCGGAAGCTCTAGTTCCATCATGCACCCTCACCCTAACCCTTGCCAAGGCCCTGAACCTATCCTGAACCCTCGCCGTAGCCCTCATCTTCACCCTTACTCTGCCTCTACCCTCAAGAGGAGCAGGAAACCTAGCTGTAGGTACCCCTCCACAGAAAGGGAACGCAAACGCTAACCCTAGCCGCCATCTCAACCCTGAACCTCACACTCAAGCCCTAGCTCTGGTCCGAGGGCCACCCCTAGCCCTACACGGGACCCTAACCCTTTCTGGAATGCAAACCCTAACCCTAAATCTTATCCTAAACCTCACCGATGGCCTACCCCTCGCTCTCACGCTTGGCCTGGCCCTGATCCGAAGTCTCATGCTGAACCTAGCGAGAGTCCTCACCCTCCTCCTCACGCTCGGTCTGGTGACGACCGAAAAAGCGTCTCTGGACCTGGCCTCAGCCCTGGCCCTATGCCTAGCGGTCACAGGAACCCTCACCGACACCCAGACCCTAGCTCTAGAGCTAACATGAACCCATACCCAAACCCTAACCCTCAGCCTCAAGCTAACCCTAACCCTCAGCCTCAAGCTAACCCTAACCCTCAGCCTCAAGCTAACCCTAACCCTCAGCCTCAAGCTAACCCTAACCCTCAGCCTCAAGCTAACCCTAACCCTCAGCCTCAAGCTAACCCTAACCCTCAGCCTCAAGCTAACCCTAACCCTAACCCTCAAACAAACCCTAACCCTAGGCATAGCACGAACCCTCAACCTTAGCTCTCACACTATACCTAGCCCTCAGTGAAACTGTCAGCCTCATCCTCAACCGAAACATCACCTTAGGTCTCACCCTCACCCTAACCCTAACCCTCCTACTCCACCCAATGCTACTTAGCCATGACCCTAGGTCTCACCCTTCCCACGAACCCTCCACCTAGCCCCGGCCCTAGCTCTCACCGTCACCGTCACGCTTAGGCTCACCGTGACGCTGACCCTCAACCTACCCGGAGCCCTGGCGCTTCCCCTCACGCAAGCGCTGACCCTGAACCTCCCTCAACCCTCCGTGGAATGCTCGCACCTAGCCCTCACCCTGCAGCTGAACCGAACTCGAACCCTCGCATCGAAATCCTAACCCTACGCCGAACGCTGGACCTAGCCCTAGCCCTAGCCCGGGCCGTGACCCTAACCCTAACCCTCCCTCATTCCGAAACCTCAACGGAACCCTCACGAACCCTCACCGTAGCTCTAGCCCTAGCCCTAACCCTCAACATCCATGGAACCCTGGTCCTGGACTTCACCCTAACCCTGACCCTAACCCTGGACGACTTAGACCTCAAACTCACCGGAATCCTAAACTTCAACTTCACCGTCACTCTGAATCCTCAACCTGACCCTAACACGCTCAACCTCTCCTGAATCCTTCATCCTCCATGGAACCCTAGCCCTAGCCCTAGCTCTAGCCCTACCCCTCACCCTACCTCTAAACCTCATCCTAACCCTAGCTGGAACCCTTCGCGCAGCACTTACTTCACCTTCTCTCCGATCTCACCCCTATCCTCGGCCGTCACCCCGATCCTAACGCTCAGCCGAGCGCTGAACCTAACCCTCACCCCAGCCCCTGATTCTAACCCTGGCCTGAAACATAGTCCTAGCACCCATCCCTGGGCCTTGGACTCCTCCCTCCACCTAACTCGACGCTAGCCCTCACCGCCACCGTCACCGGAACCCTAACCCTCCGTGGAACGCTAGCCCTAGCCCAGGAACGAACCCTAGCTCGAGCCCTGAACCCTAGCTCGAGCCCTGAACCCTAGCTCGAGCCCTGAACCCTAGCTCTAGCCCGCAACCCAGCCTTAGTCCTATCCCTAGCTGGAACGCTCGCCATCACCCGAATCCTCACCTCACCTCACCTTCACCCTAGCCCGAGCCCTCCACCTCAACCTCATCCGAACCCTCGCTCTAGCCCTAGCTGGAGCGGAAGCTCTAGTTCCATCATGCACCCTCACCCTAACCCTTGCCAAGGCCCTGAACCTATCCTGAACCCTCGCCGTAGCCCTCATCTTCACCCTTACTCTGCCTCTACCCTCAAGAGGAGCAGGAAACCTAGCTGTAGGTACCCCTCCACAGAAAGGGAACGCAAACGCTAACCCTAGCCGCCATCTCAACCCTGAACCTCACACTCAAGCCCTAGCTCTGGTCCGAGGGCCACCCCTAGCCCTACACGGGACCCTAACCCTTTCTGGAATGCAAACCCTAACCCTAAATCTTATCCTAAACCTCACCGATGGCCTACCCCTCGCTCTCACGCTTGGCCTGGCCCTGATCCGAAGTCTCATGCTGAACCTAGCGAGAGTCCTCACCCTCCTCCTCACGCTCGGTCTGGTGACGACCGAAAAAGCGTCTCTGGACCTGGCCTCAGCCCTGGCCCTATGCCTAGCGGTCACAGGAACCCTCACCGACACCCAGACCCTAGCTCTAGAGCTAACATGAACCCATACCCAAACCCTAACCCTCAGCCTCAAGCTAACCCTAACCCTCAGCCTCAAGCTAACCCTAACCCTCAGCCTCAAGCTAACCCTAACCCTCAGCCTCAAGCTAACCCTAACCCTCAGCCTCAAGCTAACCCTAACCCTCAGCCTCAAGCTAACCCTAACCCTCAGCCTCAAGCTAACCCTAACCCTAACCCTCAAACAAACCCTAACCCTAGGCATAGCACGAACCCTCAACCTTAGCTCTCACACTATACCTAGCCCTCAGTGAAACTGTCAGCCTCATCCTCAACCGAAACATCACCTTAGGTCTCACCCTCACCCTAACCCTAACCCTCCTACTCCACCCAATGCTACTTAGCCATGACCCTAGGTCTCACCCTTCCCACGAACCCTCCACCTAGCCCCGGCCCTAGCTCTCACCGTCACCGTCACGCTTAGGCTCACCGTGACGCTGACCCTCAACCTACCCGGAGCCCTGGCGCTTCCCCTCACGCAAGCGCTGACCCTGAACCTCCCTCAACCCTCCGTGGAATGCTCGCACCTAGCCCTCACCCTGCAGCTGAACCGAACTCGAACCCTCGCATCGAAATCCTAACCCTACGCCGAACGCTGGACCTAGCCCTAGCCCTAGCCCGGGCCGTGACCCTAACCCTAACCCTCCCTCATTCCGAAACCTCAACGGAACCCTCACGAACCCTCACCGTAGCTCTAGCCCTAGCCCTAACCCTCAACATCCATGGAACCCTGGTCCTGGACTTCACCCTAACCCTGACCCTAACCCTGGACGACTTAGACCTCAAACTCACCGGAATCCTAAACTTCAACTTCACCGTCACTCTGAATCCTCAACCTGACCCTAACACGCTCAACCTCTCCTGAATCCTTCATCCTCCATGGAACCCTAGCCCTAGCCCTAGCTCTAGCCCTACCCCTCACCCTACCTCTAAACCTCATCCTAACCCTAGCTGGAACCCTTCGCGCAGCACTTACTTCACCTTCTCTCCGATCTCACCCCTATCCTCGGCCGTCACCCCGATCCTAACGCTCAGCCGAGCGCTGAACCTAACCCTCACCCCAGCCCCTGATTCTAACCCTGGCCTGAAACATAGTCCTAGCACCCATCCCTGGGCCTTGGACTCCTCCCTCCACCTAACTCGACGCTAGCCCTCACCGCCACCGTCACCGGAACCCTAACCCTCCGTGGAACGCTAGCCCTAGCCCAGGAACGAACCCTAGCTCGAGCCCTGAACCCTAGCTCGAGCCCTGAACCCTAGCTCGAGCCCTGAACCCTAGCTCTAGCCCGCAACCCAGCCTTAGTCCTATCCCTAGCTGGAACGCTCGCCATCACCCGAATCCTCACCTCACCTCACCTTCACCCTAGCCCGAGCCCTCCACCTCAACCTCATCCGAACCCTCGCTCTAGCCCTAGCTGGAGCGGAAGCTCTAGTTCCATCATGCACCCTCACCCTAACCCTTGCCAAGGCCCTGAACCTATCCTGAACCCTCGCCGTAGCCCTCATCTTCACCCTTACTCTGCCTCTACCCTCAAGAGGAGCAGGAAACCTAGCTGTAGGTACCCCTCCACAGAAAGGGAACGCAAACGCTAACCCTAGCCGCCATCTCAACCCTGAACCTCACACTCAAGCCCTAGCTCTGGTCCGAGGGCCACCCCTAGCCCTACACGGGACCCTAACCCTTTCTGGAATGCAAACCCTAACCCTAAATCTTATCCTAAACCTCACCGATGGCCTACCCCTCGCTCTCACGCTTGGCCTGGCCCTGATCCGAAGTCTCATGCTGAACCTAGCGAGAGTCCTCACCCTCCTCCTCACGCTCGGTCTGGTGACGACCGAAAAAGCGTCTCTGGACCTGGCCTCAGCCCTGGCCCTATGCCTAGCGGTCACAGGAACCCTCACCGACACCCAGACCCTAGCTCTAGAGCTAACATGAACCCATACCCAAACCCTAACCCTCAGCCTCAAGCTAACCCTAACCCTCAGCCTCAAGCTAACCCTAACCCTCAGCCTCAAGCTAACCCTAACCCTCAGCCTCAAGCTAACCCTAACCCTCAGCCTCAAGCTAACCCTAACCCTCAGCCTCAAGCTAACCCTAACCCTCAGCCTCAAGCTAACCCTAACCCTAACCCTCAAACAAACCCTAACCCTAGGCATAGCACGAACCCTCAACCTTAGCTCTCACACTATACCTAGCCCTCAGTGAAACTGTCAGCCTCATCCTCAACCGAAACATCACCTTAGGTCTCACCCTCACCCTAACCCTAACCCTCCTACTCCACCCAATGCTACTTAGCCATGACCCTAGGTCTCACCCTTCCCACGAACCCTCCACCTAGCCCCGGCCCTAGCTCTCACCGTCACCGTCACGCTTAGGCTCACCGTGACGCTGACCCTCAACCTACCCGGAGCCCTGGCGCTTCCCCTCACGCAAGCGCTGACCCTGAACCTCCCTCAACCCTCCGTGGAATGCTCGCACCTAGCCCTCACCCTGCAGCTGAACCGAACTCGAACCCTCGCATCGAAATCCTAACCCTACGCCGAACGCTGGACCTAGCCCTAGCCCTAGCCCGGGCCGTGACCCTAACCCTAACCCTCCCTCATTCCGAAACCTCAACGGAACCCTCACGAACCCTCACCGTAGCTCTAGCCCTAGCCCTAACCCTCAACATCCATGGAACCCTGGTCCTGGACTTCACCCTAACCCTGACCCTAACCCTGGACGACTTAGACCTCAAACTCACCGGAATCCTAAACTTCAACTTCACCGTCACTCTGAATCCTCAACCTGACCCTAACACGCTCAACCTCTCCTGAATCCTTCATCCTCCATGGAACCCTAGCCCTAGCCCTAGCTCTAGCCCTACCCCTCACCCTACCTCTAAACCTCATCCTAACCCTAGCTGGAACCCTTCGCGCAGCACTTACTTCACCTTCTCTCCGATCTCACCCCTATCCTCGGCCGTCACCCCGATCCTAACGCTCAGCCGAGCGCTGAACCTAACCCTCACCCCAGCCCCTGATTCTAACCCTGGCCTGAAACATAGTCCTAGCACCCATCCCTGGGCCTTGGACTCCTCCCTCCACCTAACTCGACGCTAGCCCTCACCGCCACCGTCACCGGAACCCTAACCCTCCGTGGAACGCTAGCCCTAGCCCAGGAACGAACCCTAGCTCGAGCCCTGAACCCTAGCTCGAGCCCTGAACCCTAGCTCTAGCCCGCAACCCAGCCTTAGTCCTATCCCTAGCTGGAACGCTCGCCATCACCCGAATCCTCACCTCACCTCACCTTCACCCTAGCCCGAGCCCTCCACCTCAACCTCATCCGAACCCTCGCTCTAGCCCTAGCTGGAGCGGAAGCTCTAGTTCCATCATGCACCCTCACCCTAACCCTTGCCAAGGCCCTGAACCTATCGTGAACCCTCGCCGTAGCCCTCATCTTCACCCTTACTCTGCCTCTACCCTCAAGAGGAGCAGGAAACCTAGCTGTAGGTACCCCTCCACAGAAAGGGAACGCAAACGCTAACCCTAGCCGCCATCTCAACCCTGAACCTCACACTCAAGCCCTAGCTCTGGTCCGAGGGCCACCCCTAGCCCTACACGGGACCCTAACCCTTTCTGGAATGCAAACCCTAACCCTAAATCTTATCCTAAACCTCACCGATGGCCTACCCCTCGCTCTCACGCTTGGCCTGGCCCTGATCCGAAGTCTCATGCTGAACCTAGCGAGAGTCCTCACCCTCCTCCTCACGCTCGGTCTGGTGACGACCGAAAAAGCGTCTCTGGACCTGGCCTCAGCCCTGGCCCTATGCCTAGCGGTCACAGGAACCCTCACCGACACCCAGACCCTAGCTCTAGAGCTAACATGAACCCATACCCAAACCCTAACCCTCAGCCTCAAGCTAACCCTAACCCTCAGCCTCAAGCTAACCCTAACCCTCAGCCTCAAGCTAACCCTAACCCTCAGCCTCAAGCTAACCCTAACCCTCAGCCTCAAGCTAACCCTAACCCTCAGCCTCAAGCTAACCCTAACCCTCAGCCTCAAGCTAACCCTAACCCTAACCCTCAAACAAACCCTAACCCTAGGCATAGCACGAACCCTCAACCTTAGCTCTCACACTATACCTAGCCCTCAGTGAAACTGTCAGCCTCATCCTCAACCGAAACATCACCTTAGGTCTCACCCTCACCCTAACCCTAACCCTCCTACTCCACCCAATGCTACTTAGCCATGACCCTAGGTCTCACCCTTCCCACGAACCCTCCACCTAGCCCCGGCCCTAGCTCTCACCGTCACCGTCACGCTTAGGCTCACCGTGACGCTGACCCTCAACCTACCCGGAGCCCTGGCGCTTCCCCTCACGCAAGCGCTGACCCTGAACCTCCCTCAACCCTCCGTGGAATGCTCGCACCTAGCCCTCACCCTGCAGCTGAACCGAACTCGAACCCTCGCATCGAAATCCTAACCCTACGCCGAACGCTGGACCTAGCCCTAGCCCTAGCCCGGGCCGTGACCCTAACCCTAACCCTCCCTCATTCCGAAACCTCAACGGAACCCTCACGAACCCTCACCGTAGCTCTAGCCCTAGCCCTAACCCTCAACATCCATGGAACCCTGGTCCTGGACTTCACCCTAACCCTGACCCTAACCCTGGACGACTTAGACCTCAAACTCACCGGAATCCTAAACTTCAACTTCACCGTCACTCTGAATCCTCAACCTGACCCTAACACGCTCAACCTCTCCTGAATCCTTCATCCTCCATGGAACCCTAGCCCTAGCCCTAGCTCTAGCCCTACCCCTCACCCTACCTCTAAACCTCATCCTAACCCTAGCTGGAACCCTTCGCGCAGCACTTACTTCACCTTCTCTCCGATCTCACCCCTATCCTCGGCCGTCACCCCGATCCTAACGCTCAGCCGAGCGCTGAACCTAACCCTCACCCCAGCCCCTGATTCTAACCCTGGCCTGAAACATAGTCCTAGCACCCATCCCTGGGCCTTGGACTCCTCCCTCCACCTAACTCGACGCTAGCCCTCACCGCCACCGTCACCGGAACCCTAACCCTCCGTGGAACGCTAGCCCTAGCCCAGGAACGAACCCTAGCTCGAGCCCTGAACCCTAGCTCGAGCCCTGAACCCTAGCTCGAGCCCTGAACCCTAGCTCTAGCCCGCAACCCAGCCTTAGTCCTATCCCTAGCTGGAACGCTCGCCATCACCCGAATCCTCACCTCACCTCACCTTCACCCTAGCCCGAGCCCTCCACCTCAACCTCATCCGAACCCTCGCTCTAGCCCTAGCTGGAGCGGAAGCTCTAGTTCCATCATGCACCCTCACCCTAACCCTTGCCAAGGCCCTGAACCTATCGTGAACCCTCGCCGTAGCCCTCATCTTCACCCTTACTCTGCCTCTACCCTCAAGAGGAGCAGGAAAC
Source organism: Glossophaga mutica (assembly GCA_039655065.1). Classification (NCBI taxonomy): domain Eukaryota; kingdom Metazoa; phylum Chordata; class Mammalia; order Chiroptera; family Phyllostomidae; genus Glossophaga; species Glossophaga mutica. The sequence continues at coordinate 10,053 of JBCAQL010000066.1, forward strand.
CTAGCTGTAGGTACCCCTCCACAGAAAGGGAACGCAAACGCTAACCCTAGCCGCCATCTCAACCCTGAACCTCACACTCAAGCCCTAGCTCTGGTCCGAGGGCCACCCCTAGCCCTACACGGGACCCTAACCCTTTCTGGAATGCAAACCCTAACCCTAAATCTTATCCTAAACCTCACCGATGGCCTACCCCTCGCTCTCACGCTTGGCCTGGCCCTGATCCGAAGTCTCATGCTGAACCTAGCGAGAGTCCTCACCCTCCTCCTCACGCTCGGTCTGGTGACGACCGAAAAAGCGTCTCTGGACCTGGCCTCAGCCCTGGCCCTATGCCTAGCGGTCACAGGAACCCTCACCGACACCCAGACCCTAGCTCTAGAGCTAACATGAACCCATACCCAAACCCTAACCCTCAGCCTCAAGCTAACCCTAACCCTCAGCCTCAAGCTAACCCTAACCCTCAGCCTCAAGCTAACCCTAACCCTCAGCCTCAAGCTAACCCTAACCCTCAGCCTCAAGCTAACCCTAACCCTCAGCCTCAAGCTAACCCTAACCCTCAGCCTCAAGCTAACCCTAACCCTAACCCTCAAACAAACCCTAACCCTAGGCATAGCACGAACCCTCAACCTTAGCTCTCACACTATACCTAGCCCTCAGTGAAACTGTCAGCCTCATCCTCAACCGAAACATCACCTTAGGTCTCACCCTCACCCTAACCCTAACCCTCCTACTCCACCCAATGCTACTTAGCCATGACCCTAGGTCTCACCCTTCCCACGAACCCTCCACCTAGCCCCGGCCCTAGCTCTCACCGTCACCGTCACGCTTAGGCTCACCGTGACGCTGACCCTCAACCTACCCGGAGCCCTGGCGCTTCCCCTCACGCAAGCGCTGACCCTGAACCTCCCTCAACCCTCCGTGGAATGCTCGCACCTAGCCCTCACCCTGCAGCTGAACCGAACTCGAACCCTCGCATCGAAATCCTAACCCTACGCCGAACGCTGGACCTAGCCCTAGCCCTAGCCCGGGCCGTGACCCTAACCCTAACCCTCCCTCATTCCGAAACCTCAACGGAACCCTCACGAACCCTCACCGTAGCTCTAGCCCTAGCCCTAACCCTCAACATCCATGGAACCCTGGTCCTGGACTTCACCCTAACCCTGACCCTAACCCTGGACGACTTAGACCTCAAACTCACCGGAATCCTAAACTTCAACTTCACCGTCACTCTGAATCCTCAACCTGACCCTAACACGCTCAACCTCTCCTGAATCCTTCATCCTCCATGGAACCCTAGCCCTAGCCCTAGCTCTAGCCCTACCCCTCACCCTACCTCTAAACCTCATCCTAACCCTAGCTGGAACCCTTCGCGCAGCACTTACTTCACCTTCTCTCCGATCTCACCCCTATCCTCGGCCGTCACCCCGATCCTAACGCTCAGCCGAGCGCTGAACCTAACCCTCACCCCAGCCCCTGATTCTAACCCTGGCCTGAAACATAGTCCTAGCACCCATCCCTGGGCCTTGGACTCCTCCCTCCACCTAACTCGACGCTAGCCCTCACCGCCACCGTCACCGGAACCCTAACCCTCCGTGGAACGCTAGCCCTAGCCCAGGAACGAACCCTAGCTCGAGCCCTGAACCCTAGCTCGAGCCCTGAACCCTAGCTCGAGCCCTGAACCCTAGCTCTAGCCCGCAACCCAGCCTTAGTCCTATCCCTAGCTGGAACGCTCGCCATCACCCGAATCCTCACCTCACCTCACCTTCACCCTAGCCCGAGCCCTCCACCTCAACCTCATCCGAACCCTCGCTCTAGCCCTAGCTGGAGCGGAAGCTCTAGTTCCATCATGCACCCTCACCCTAACCCTTGCCAAGGCCCTGAACCTATCCTGAACCCTCGCCGTAGCCCTCATCTTCACCCTTACTCTGCCTCTACCCTCAAGAGGAGCAGGAAACCTAGCTGTAGGTACCCCTCCACAGAAAGGGAACGCAAACGCTAACCCTAGCCGCCATCTCAACCCTGAACCTCACACTCAAGCCCTAGCTCTGGTCCGAGGGCCACCCCTAGCCCTACACGGGACCCTAACCCTTTCTGGAATGCAAACCCTAACCCTAAATCTTATCCTAAACCTCACCGATGGCCTACCCCTCGCTCTCACGCTTGGCCTGGCCCTGATCCGAAGTCTCATGCTGAACCTAGCGAGAGTCCTCACCCTCCTCCTCACGCTCGGTCTGGTGACGACCGAAAAAGCGTCTCTGGACCTGGCCTCAGCCCTGGCCCTATGCCTAGCGGTCACAGGAACCCTCACCGACACCCAGACCCTAGCTCTAGAGCTAACATGAACCCATACCCAAACCCTAACCCTCAGCCTCAAGCTAACCCTAACCCTCAGCCTCAAGCTAACCCTAACCCTCAGCCTCAAGCTAACCCTAACCCTCAGCCTCAAGCTAACCCTAACCCTCAGCCTCAAGCTAACCCTAACCCTCAGCCTCAAGCTAACCCTAACCCTCAGCCTCAAGCTAACCCTAACCCTAACCCTCAAACAAACCCTAACCCTAGGCATAGCACGAACCCTCAACCTTAGCTCTCACACTATACCTAGCCCTCAGTGAAACTGTCAGCCTCATCCTCAACCGAAACATCACCTTAGGTCTCACCCTCACCCTAACCCTAACCCTCCTACTCCACCCAATGCTACTTAGCCATGACCCTAGGTCTCACCCTTCCCACGAACCCTCCACCTAGCCCCGGCCCTAGCTCTCACCGTCACCGTCACGCTTAGGCTCACCGTGACGCTGACCCTCAACCTACCCGGAGCCCTGGCGCTTCCCCTCACGCAAGCGCTGACCCTGAACCTCCCTCAACCCTCCGTGGAATGCTCGCACCTAGCCCTCACCCTGCAGCTGAACCGAACTCGAACCCTCGCATCGAAATCCTAACCCTACGCCGAACGCTGGACCTAGCCCTAGCCCTAGCCCGGGCCGTGACCCTAACCCTAACCCTCCCTCATTCCGAAACCTCAACGGAACCCTCACGAACCCTCACCGTAGCTCTAGCCCTAGCCCTAACCCTCAACATCCATGGAACCCTGGTCCTGGACTTCACCCTAACCCTGACCCTAACCCTGGACGACTTAGACCTCAAACTCACCGGAATCCTAAACTTCAACTTCACCGTCACTCTGAATCCTCAACCTGACCCTAACACGCTCAACCTCTCCTGAATCCTTCATCCTCCATGGAACCCTAGCCCTAGCCCTAGCTCTAGCCCTACCCCTCACCCTACCTCTAAACCTCATCCTAACCCTAGCTGGAACCCTTCGCGCAGCACTTACTTCACCTTCTCTCCGATCTCACCCCTATCCTCGGCCGTCACCCCGATCCTAACGCTCAGCCGAGCGCTGAACCTAACCCTCACCCCAGCCCCTGATTCTAACCCTGGCCTGAAACATAGTCCTAGCACCCATCCCTGGGCCTTGGACTCCTCCCTCCACCTAACTCGACGCTAGCCCTCACCGCCACCGTCACCGGAACCCTAACCCTCCGTGGAACGCTAGCCCTAGCCCAGGAACGAACCCTAGCTCGAGCCCTGAACCCTAGCTCGAGCCCTGAACCCTAGCTCGAGCCCTGAACCCTAGCTCTAGCCCGCAACCCAGCCTTAGTCCTATCCCTAGCTGGAACGCTCGCCATCACCCGAATCCTCACCTCACCTCACCTTCACCCTAGCCCGAGCCCTCCACCTCAACCTCATCCGAACCCTCGCTCTAGCCCTAGCTGGAGCGGAAGCTCTAGTTCCATCATGCACCCTCACCCTAACCCTTGCCAAGGCCCTGAACCTATCCTGAACCCTCGCCGTAGCCCTCATCTTCACCCTTACTCTGCCTCTACCCTCAAGAGGAGCAGGAAACCTAGCTGTAGGTACCCCTCCACAGAAAGGGAACGCAAACGCTAACCCTAGCCGCCATCTCAACCCTGAACCTCACACTCAAGCCCTAGCTCTGGTCCGAGGGCCACCCCTAGCCCTACACGGGACCCTAACCCTTTCTGGAATGCAAACCCTAACCCTAAATCTTATCCTAAACCTCACCGATGGCCTACCCCTCGCTCTCACGCTTGGCCTGGCCCTGATCCGAAGTCTCATGCTGAACCTAGCGAGAGTCCTCACCCTCCTCCTCACGCTCGGTCTGGTGACGACCGAAAAAGCGTCTCTGGACCTGGCCTCAGCCCTGGCCCTATGCCTAGCGGTCACAGGAACCCTCACCGACACCCAGACCCTAGCTCTAGAGCTAACATGAACCCATACCCAAACCCTAACCCTCAGCCTCAAGCTAACCCTAACCCTCAGCCTCAAGCTAACCCTAACCCTCAGCCTCAAGCTAACCCTAACCCTCAGCCTCAAGCTAACCCTAACCCTCAGCCTCAAGCTAACCCTAACCCTCAGCCTCAAGCTAACCCTAACCCTCAGCCTCAAGCTAACCCTAACCCTAACCCTCAAACAAACCCTAACCCTAGGCATAGCACGAACCCTCAACCTTAGCTCTCACACTATACCTAGCCCTCAGTGAAACTGTCAGCCTCATCCTCAACCGAAACATCACCTTAGGTCTCACCCTCACCCTAACCCTAACCCTCCTACTCCACCCAATGCTACTTAGCCATGACCCTAGGTCTCACCCTTCCCACGAACCCTCCACCTAGCCCCGGCCCTAGCTCTCACCGTCACCGTCACGCTTAGGCTCACCGTGACGCTGACCCTCAACCTACCCGGAGCCCTGGCGCTTCCCCTCACGCAAGCGCTGACCCTGAACCTCCCTCAACCCTCCGTGGAATGCTCGCACCTAGCCCTCACCCTGCAGCTGAACCGAACTCGAACCCTCGCATCGAAATCCTAACCCTACGCCGAACGCTGGACCTAGCCCTAGCCCTAGCCCGGGCCGTGACCCTAACCCTAACCCTCCCTCATTCCGAAACCTCAACGGAACCCTCACGAACCCTCACCGTAGCTCTAGCCCTAGCCCTAACCCTCAACATCCATGGAACCCTGGTCCTGGACTTCACCCTAACCCTGACCCTAACCCTGGACGACTTAGACCTCAAACTCACCGGAATCCTAAACTTCAACTTCACCGTCACTCTGAATCCTCAACCTGACCCTAACACGCTCAACCTCTCCTGAATCCTTCATCCTCCATGGAACCCTAGCCCTAGCCCTAGCTCTAGCCCTACCCCTCACCCTACCTCTAAACCTCATCCTAACCCTAGCTGGAACCCTTCGCGCAGCACTTACTTCACCTTCTCTCCGATCTCACCCCTATCCTCGGCCGTCACCCCGATCCTAACGCTCAGCCGAGCGCTGAACCTAACCCTCACCCCAGCCCCTGATTCTAACCCTGGCCTGAAACATAGTCCTAGCACCCATCCCTGGGCCTTGGACTCCTCCCTCCACCTAACTCGACGCTAGCCCTCACCGCCACCGTCACCGGAACCCTAACCCTCCGTGGAACGCTAGCCCTAGCCCAGGAACGAACCCTAGCTCGAGCCCTGAACCCTAGCTCGAGCCCTGAACCCTAGCTCGAGCCCTGAACCCTAGCTCTAGCCCGCAACCCAGCCTTAGTCCTATCCCTAGCTGGAACGCTCGCCATCACCCGAATCCTCACCTCACCTCACCTTCACCCTAGCCCGAGCCCTCCACCTCAACCTCATCCGAACCCTCGCTCTAGCCCTAGCTGGAGCGGAAGCTCTAGTTCCATCATGCACCCTCACCCTAACCCTTGCCAAGGCCCTGAACCTATCCTGAACCCTCGCCGTAGCCCTCATCTTCACCCTTACTCTGCCTCTACCCTCAAGAGGAGCAGGAAACCTAGCTGTAGGTACCCCTCCACAGAAAGGGAACGCAAACGCTAACCCTAGCCGCCATCTCAACCCTGAACCTCACACTCAAGCCCTAGCTCTGGTCCGAGGGCCACCCCTAGCCCTACACGGGACCCTAACCCTTTCTGGAATGCAAACCCTAACCCTAAATCTTATCCTAAACCTCACCGATGGCCTACCCCTCGCTCTCACGCTTGGCCTGGCCCTGATCCGAAGTCTCATGCTGAACCTAGCGAGAGTCCTCACCCTCCTCCTCACGCTCGGTCTGGTGACGACCGAAAAAGCGTCTCTGGACCTGGCCTCAGCCCTGGCCCTATGCCTAGCGGTCACAGGAACCCTCACCGACACCCAGACCCTAGCTCTAGAGCTAACATGAACCCATACCCAAACCCTAACCCTCAGCCTCAAGCTAACCCTAACCCTCAGCCTCAAGCTAACCCTAACCCTCAGCCTCAAGCTAACCCTAACCCTCAGCCTCAAGCTAACCCTAACCCTCAGCCTCAAGCTAACCCTAACCCTCAGCCTCAAGCTAACCCTAACCCTCAGCCTCAAGCTAACCCTAACCCTAACCCTCAAACAAACCCTAACCCTAGGCATAGCACGAACCCTCAACCTTAGCTCTCACACTATACCTAGCCCTCAGTGAAACTGTCAGCCTCATCCTCAACCGAAACATCACCTTAGGTCTCACCCTCACCCTAACCCTAACCCTCCTACTCCACCCAATGCTACTTAGCCATGACCCTAGGTCTCACCCTTCCCACGAACCCTCCACCTAGCCCCGGCCCTAGCTCTCACCGTCACCGTCACGCTTAGGCTCACCGTGACGCTGACCCTCAACCTACCCGGAGCCCTGGCGCTTCCCCTCACGCAAGCGCTGACCCTGAACCTCCCTCAACCCTCCGTGGAATGCTCGCACCTAGCCCTCACCCTGCAGCTGAACCGAACTCGAACCCTCGCATCGAAATCCTAACCCTACGCCGAACGCTGGACCTAGCCCTAGCCCTAGCCCGGGCCGTGACCCTAACCCTAACCCTCCCTCATTCCGAAACCTCAACGGAACCCTCACGAACCCTCACCGTAGCTCTAGCCCTAGCCCTAACCCTCAACATCCATGGAACCCTGGTCCTGGACTTCACCCTAACCCTGACCCTAACCCTGGACGACTTAGACCTCAAACTCACCGGAATCCTAAACTTCAACTTCACCGTCACTCTGAATCCTCAACCTGACCCTAACACGCTCAACCTCTCCTGAATCCTTCATCCTCCATGGAACCCTAGCCCTAGCCCTAGCTCTAGCCCTACCCCTCACCCTACCTCTAAACCTCATCCTAACCCTAGCTGGAACCCTTCGCGCAGCACTTACTTCACCTTCTCTCCGATCTCACCCCTATCCTCGGCCGTCACCCCGATCCTAACGCTCAGCCGAGCGCTGAACCTAACCCTCACCCCAGCCCCTGATTCTAACCCTGGCCTGAAACATAGTCCTAGCACCCATCCCTGGGCCTTGGACTCCTCCCTCCACCTAACTCGACGCTAGCCCTCACCGCCACCGTCACCGGAACCCTAACCCTCCGTGGAACGCTAGCCCTAGCCCAGGAACGAACCCTAGCTCGAGCCCTGAACCCTAGCTCGAGCCCTGAACCCTAGCTCGAGCCCTGAACCCTAGCTCTAGCCCGCAACCCAGCCTTAGTCCTATCCCTAGCTGGAACGCTCGCCATCACCCGAATCCTCACCTCACCTCACCTTCACCCTAGCCCGAGCCCTCCACCTCAACCTCATCCGAACCCTCGCTCTAGCCCTAGCTGGAGCGGAAGCTCTAGTTCCATCATGCACCCTCACCCTAACCCTTGCCAAGGCCCTGAACCTATCCTGAACCCTCGCCGTAGCCCTCATCTTCACCCTTACTCTGCCTCTACCCTCAAGAGGAGCAGGAAACCTAGCTGTAGGTACCCCTCCACAGAAAGGGAACGCAAACGCTAACCCTAGCCGCCATCTCAACCCTGAACCTCACACTCAAGCCCTAGCTCTGGTCCGAGGGCCACCCCTAGCCCTACACGGGACCCTAACCCTTTCTGGAATGCAAACCCTAACCCTAAATCTTATCCTAAACCTCACCGATGGCCTACCCCTCGCTCTCACGCTTGGCCTGGCCCTGATCCGAAGTCTCATGCTGAACCTAGCGAGAGTCCTCACCCTCCTCCTCACGCTCGGTCTGGTGACGACCGAAAAAGCGTCTCTGGACCTGGCCTCAGCCCTGGCCCTATGCCTAGCGGTCACAGGAACCCTCACCGACACCCAGACCCTAGCTCTAGAGCTAACATGAACCCATACCCAAACCCTAACCCTCAGCCTCAAGCTAACCCTAACCCTCAGCCTCAAGCTAACCCTAACCCTCAGCCTCAAGCTAACCCTAACCCTCAGCCTCAAGCTAACCCTAACCCTCAGCCTCAAGCTAACCCTAACCCTCAGCCTCAAGCTAACCCTAACCCTCAGCCTCAAGCTAACCCTAACCCTAACCCTCAAACAAACCCTAACCCTAGGCATAGCACGAACCCTCAACCTTAGCTCTCACACTATACCTAGCCCTCAGTGAAACTGTCAGCCTCATCCTCAACCGAAACATCACCTTAGGTCTCACCCTCACCCTAACCCTAACCCTCCTACTCCACCCAATGCTACTTAGCCATGACCCTAGGTCTCACCCTTCCCACGAACCCTCCACCTAGCCCCGGCCCTAGCTCTCACCGTCACCGTCACGCTTAGGCTCACCGTGACGCTGACCCTCAACCTACCCGGAGCCCTGGCGCTTCCCCTCACGCAAGCGCTGACCCTGAACCTCCCTCAACCCTCCGTGGAATGCTCGCACCTAGCCCTCACCCTGCAGCTGAACCGAACTCGAACCCTCGCATCGAAATCCTAACCCTACGCCGAACGCTGGACCTAGCCCTAGCCCTAGCCCGGGCCGTGACCCTAACCCTAACCCTCCCTCATTCCGAAACCTCCACGGAACCCTCACGAACCCTCACCGTAGCTCTAGCCCTAGCCCTAACCCTCAACATCCATGGAACCCTGGTCCTGGACTTCACCCTAACCCTGACCCTAACCCTGGACGACTTAGACCTCAAACTCACCGGAATCCTAAACTTCAACTTCACCGTCACTCTGAATCCTCAACCTGACCCTAACACGCTCAACCTCTCCTGAATCCTTCATCCTCCATGGAACCCTAGCCCTAGCCCTAGCTCTAGCCCTACCCCTCACCCTACCTCTAAACCTCATCCTAACCCTAGCTGGAACCCTTCGCGCAGCACTTACTTCACCTTCTCTCCGATCTCACCCCTATCCTCGGCCGTCACCCCGATCCTAACGCTCAGCCGAGCGCTGAACCTAACCCTCACCCCAGCCCCTGATTCTAACCCTGGCCTGAAACATAGTCCTAGCACCCATCCCTGGGCCTTGGACTCCTCCCTCCACCTAACTCGACGCTAGCCCTCACCGCCACCGTCACCGGAACCCTAACCCTCCGTGGAACGCTAGCCCTAGCCCAGGAACGAACCCTAGCTCGAGCCCTGAACCCTAGCTCGAGCCCTGAACCCTAGCTCGAGCCCTGAACCCTAGCTCTAGCCCGCAACCCAGCCTTAGTCCTATCCCTAGCTGGAACGCTCGCCATCACCCGAATCCTCACCTCACCTCACCTTCACCCTAGCCCGAGCCCTCCACCTCAACCTCATCCGAACCCTCGCTCTAGCCCTAGCTGGAGCGGAAGCTCTAGTTCCATCATGCACCCTCACCCTAACCCTTGCCAAGGCCCTGAACCTATCCTGAACCCTCGCCGTAGCCCTCATCTTCACCCTTACTCTGCCTCTACCCTCAAGAGGAGCAGGAAACCTAGCTGTAGGTACCCCTCCACAGAAAGGGAACGCAAACGCTAACCCTAGCCGCCATCTCAACCCTGAACCTCACACTCAAGCCCTAGCTCTGGTCCGAGGGCCACCCCTAGCCCTACACGGGACCCTAACCCTTTCTGGAATGCAAACCCTAACCCTAAATCTTATCCTAAACCTCACCGATGGCCTACCCCTCGCTCTCACGCTTGGCCTGGCCCTGATCCGAAGTCTCATGCTGAACCTAGCGAGAGTCCTCACCCTCCTCCTCACGCTCGGTCTGGTGACGACCGAAAAAGCGTCTCTGGACCTGGCCTCAGCCCTGGCCCTATGCCTAGCGGTCACAGGAACCCTCACCGACACCCAGACCCTAGCTCTAGAGCTAACATGAACCCATACCCAAACCCTAACCCTCAGCCTCAAGCTAACCCTAACCCTCAGCCTCAAGCTAACCCTAACCCTCAGCCTCAAGCTAACCCTAACCCTCAGCCTCAAGCTAACCCTAACCCTCAGCCTCAAGCTAACCCTAACCCTCAGCCTCAAGCTAACCCTAACCCTCAGCCTCAAGCTAACCCTAACCCTAACCCTCAAACAAACCCTAACCCTAGGCATAGCACGAACCCTCAACCTTAGCTCTCACACTATACCTAGCCCTCAGTGAAACTGTCAGCCTCATCCTCACCGAAACATCACCTTAGGTCTCACCCTCACCCTAACCCTAACCCTCCTACTCCACCCAATGCTACTTAGCCATGACCCTAGGTCTCACCCTTCCCACGAACCCTCCACCTAGCCCCGGCCCTAGCTCTCACCGTCACCGTCACGCTTAGGCTCACCGTGACGCTGACCCTCAACCTACCCGGAGCCCTGGCGCTTCCCCTCACGCAAGCGCTGACCCTGAACCTCCCTCAACCCTCCGTGGAATGCTCGCACCTAGCCCTCACCCTGCAGCTGAACCGAACTCGAACCCTCGCATCGAAATCCTAACCCTACGCCGAACGCTGGACCTAGCCCTAGCCCTAGCCCGGGCCGTGACCCTAACCCTAACCCTCCCTCATTCCGAAACCTCAACGGAACCCTCACGAACCCTCACCGTAGCTCTAGCCCTAGCCCTAACCCTCAACATCCATGGAACCCTGGTCCTGGACTTCACCCTAACCCTGACCCTAACCCTGGACGACTTAGACCTCAAACTCACCGGAATCCTAAACTTCAACTTCACCGTCACTCTGAATCCTCAACCTGACCCTAACACGCTCAACCTCTCCTGAATCCTTCATCCTCCATGGAACCCTAGCCCTAGCCCTAGCTCTAGCCCTACCCCTCACCCTACCTCTAAACCTCATCCTAACCCTAGCTGGAACCCTTCGCGCAGCACTTACTTCACCTTCTCTCCGATCTCACCCCTATCCTCGGCCGTCACCCCGATCCTAACGCTCAGCCGAGCGCTGAACCTAACCCTCACCCCAGCCCCTGATTCTAACCCTGGCCTGAAACATAGTCCTAGCACCCATCCCTGGGCCTTGGACTCCTCCCTCCACCTAACTCGACGCTAGCCCTCACCGCCACCGTCACCGGAACCCTAACCCTCCGTGGAACGCTAGCCCTAGCCCAGGAACGAACCCTAGCTCGAGCCCTGAACCCTAGCTCGAGCCCTGAACCCTAGCTCGAGCCCTGAACCCTAGCTCTAGCCCGCAACCCAGCCTTAGTCCTATCCCTAGCTGGAACGCTCGCCATCACCCGAATCCTCACCTCACCTCACCTTCACCCTAGCCCGAGCCCTCCACCTCAACCTCATCCGAACCCTCGCTCTAGCCCTAGCTGGAGCGGAAGCTCTAGTTCCATCATGCACCCTCACCCTAACCCTTGCCAAGGCCCTGAACCTATCCTGAACCCTCGCCGTAGCCCTCATCTTCACCCTTACTCTGCCTCTACCCTCAAGAGGAGCAGGAAACCTAGCTGTAGGTACCCCTCCACAGAAAGGGAACGCAAACGCTAACCCTAGCCGCCATCTCAACCCTGAACCTCACACTCAAGCCCTAGCTCTGGTCCGAGGGCCACCCCTAGCCCTACACGGGACCCTAACCCTTTCTGGAATGCAAACCCTAACCCTAAATCTTATCCTAAACCTCACCGATGGCCTACCCCTCGCTCTCACGCTTGGCCTGGCCCTGATCCGAAGTCTCATGCTGAACCTAGCGAGAGTCCTCACCCTCCTCCTCACGCTCGGTCTGGTGACGACCGAAAAAGCGTCTCTGGACCTGGCCTCAGCCCTGGCCCTATGCCTAGCGGTCACAGGAACCCTCACCGACACCCAGACCCTAGCTCTAGAGCTAACATGAACCCATACCCAAACCCTAACCCTCAGCCTCAAGCTAACCCTAACCCTCAGCCTCAAGCTAACCCTAACCCTCAGCCTCAAGCTAACCCTAACCCTCAGCCTCAAGCTAACCCTAACCCTCAGCCTCAAGCTAACCCTAACCCTCAGCCTCAAGCTAACCCTAACCCTCAGCCTCAAGCTAACCCTAACCCTAACCCTCAAACAAACCCTAACCCTAGGCATAGCACGAACCCTCAACCTTAGCTCTCACACTATACCTAGCCCTCAGTGAAACTGTCAGCCTCATCCTCAACCGAAACATCACCTTAGGTCTCACCCTCACCCTAACCCTAACCCTCCTACTCCACCCAATGCTACTTAGCCATGACCCTAGGTCTCACCCTTCCCACGAACCCTCCACCTAGCCCCGGCCCTAGCTCTCACCGTCACCGTCACGCTTAGGCTCACCGTGACGCTGACCCTCAACCTACCCGGAGCCCTGGCGCTTCCCCTCACGCAAGCGCTGACCCTGAACCTCCCTCAACCCTCCGTGGAATGCTCGCACCTAGCCCTCACCCTGCAGCTGAACCGAACTCGAACCCTCGCATCGAAATCCTAACCCTACGCCGAACGCTGGACCTAGCCCTAGCCCTAGCCCGGGCCGTGACCCTAACCCTAACCCTCCCTCATTCCGAAACCTCAACGGAACCCTCACGAACCCTCACCGTAGCTCTAGCCCTAGCCCTAACCCTCAACATCCATGGAACCCTGGTCCTGGACTTCACCCTAACCCTGACCCTAACCCTGGACGACTTAGACCTCAAACTCACCGGAATCCTAAACTTCAACTTCACCGTCACTCTGAATCCTCAACCTGACCCTAACACGCTCAACCTCTCCTGAATCCTTCATCCTCCATGGAACCCTAGCCCTAGCCCTAGCTCTAGCCCTACCCCTCACCCTACCTCTAAACCTCATCCTAACCCTAGCTGGAACCCTTCGCGCAGCACTTACTTCACCTTCTCTCCGATCTCACCCCTATCCTCGGCCGTCACCCCGATCCTAACGCTCAGCCGAGCGCTGAACCTAACCCTCACCCCAGCCCCTGATTCTAACCCTGGCCTGAAACATAGTCCTAGCACCCATCCCTGGGCCTTGGACTCCTCCCTCCACCTAACTCGACGCTAGCCCTCACCGCCACCGTCACCGGAACCCTAACCCTCCGTGGAACGCTAGCCCTAGCCCAGGAACGAACCCTAGCTCGAGCCCTGAACCCTAGCTCGAGCCCTGAACCCTAGCTCGAGCCCTGAACCCTAGCTCTAGCCCGCAACCCAGCTTAGTCCTATCCCTAGCTGGAACGCTCGCCATCACCCGAATCCTCACCTCACCTCACCTTCACCCTAGCCCGAGCCCTCCACCTCAACCTCATCCGAACCCTCGCTCTAGCCCTAGCTGGAGCGGAAGCTCTAGTTCCATCATGCACCCTCACCCTAACCCTTGCCAAGGCCCTGAACCTATCGTGAACCCTCGCCGTAGCCCTCATCTTCACCCTTACTCTGCCTCTACCCTCAAGAGGAGCAGGAAACCTAGCTGTAGGTACCCCTCCACAGAAAGGGAACGCAAACGCTAACCCTAGCCGCCATCTCAACCCTGAACCTCACACTCAAGCCCTAGCTCTGGTCCGAGGGCCACCCCTAGCCCTACACGGGACCCTAACCCTTTCTGGAATGCAAACCCTAACCCTAAATCTTATCCTAAACCTCACCGATGGCCTACCCCTCGCTCTCACGCTTGGCCTGGCCCTGATCCGAAGTCTCATGCTGAACCTAGCGAGAGTCCTCACCCTCCTCCTCACGCTCGGTCTGGTGACGACCGAAAAAGCGTCTCTGGACCTGGCCTCAGCCCTGGCCCTATGCCTAGCGGTCACAGGAACCCTCACCAACACCCAGACCCTAGCTCTAGAGCTAACATGAACCCATACCCAAACCCTAACCCTCAGCCTCAAGCTAACCCTAACCCTCAGCCTCAAGCTAACCCTAACCCTCAGCCTCAAGCTAACCCTAACCCTCAGCCTCAAGCTAACCCTAACCCTCAGCCTCAAGCTAACCCTAACCCTCAGCCTCAAGCTAACCCTAACCCTCAGCCTCAAGCTAACCCTAACCCTAACCCTCAAACAAACCCTAACCCTAGGCATAGCACGAACCCTCAACCTTAGCTCTCACACTATACCTAGCCCTCAGTGAAACTGTCAGCCTCATCCTCAACCGAAACATCACCTTAGGTCTCACCCTCACCCTAACCCTAACCCTCCTACTCCACCCAATGCTACTTAGCCATGACCCTAGGTCTCACCCTTCCCACGAACCCTCCACCTAGCCCCGGCCCTAGCTCTCACCGTCACCGTCACGCTTAGGCTCACCGTGACGCTGACCCTCAACCTACCCGGAGCCCTGGCGCTTCCCCTCACGCAAGCGCTGACCCTGAACCTCCCTCAACCCTCCGTGGAATGCTCGCACCTAGCCCTCACCCTGCAGCTGAACCGAACTCGAACCCTCGCATCGAAATCCTAACCCTACGCCGAACGCTGGACCTAGCCCTAGCCCTAGCCCGGGCCGTGACCCTAACCCTAACCCTCCCTCATTCCGAAACCTCAACGGAACCCTCACGAACCCTCACCGTAGCTCTAGCCCTAGCCCTAACCCTCAACATCCATGGAACCCTGGTCCTGGACTTCACCCTAACCCTGACCCTAACCCTGGACGACTTAGACCTCAAACTCACCGGAATCCTAAACTTCAACTTCACCGTCACTCTGAATCCTCAACCTGACCCTAACACGCTCAACCTCTCCTGAATCCTTCATCCTCCATGGAACCCTAGCCCTAGCCCTAGCTCTAGCCCTACCCCTCACCCTACCTCTAAACCTCATCCTAACCCTAGCTGGAACCCTTCGCGCAGCACTTACTTCACCTTCTCTCCGATCTCACCCCTATCCTCGGCCGTCACCCCGATCCTAACGCTCAGCCGAGCGCTGAACCTAACCCTCACCCCAGCCCCTGATTCTAACCCTGGCCTGAAACATAGTCCTAGCACCCATCCCTGGGCCTTGGACTCCTCCCTCCACCTAACTCGACGCTAGCCCTCACCGCCACCGTCACCGGAACCCTAACCCTCCGTGGAACGCTAGCCCTAGCCCAGGAACGAACCCTAGCTCGAGCCCTGAACCCTAGCTCGAGCCCTGAACCCTAGCTCGAGCCCTGAACCCTAGCTCTAGCCCGCAACCCAGCCTTAGTCCTATCCCTAGCTGGAACGCTCGCCATCACCCGAATCCTCACCTCACCTCACCTTCACCCTAGCCCGAGCCCTCCACCTCAACCTCATCCGAACCCTCGCTCTAGCCCTAGCTGGAGCGGAAGCTCTAGTTCCATCATGCACCCTCACCCTAACCCTTGCCAAGGCCCTGAACCTATCCTGAACCCTCGCCGTAGCCCTCATCTTCACCCTTACTCTGCCTCTACCCTCAAGAGGAGCAGGAAACCTAGCTGTAGGTACCCCTCCACAGAAAGGGAACGCAAACGCTAACCCTAGCCGCCATCTCAACCCTGAACCTCACACTCAAGCCCTAGCTCTGGTCCGAGGGCCACCCCTAGCCCTACACGGGACCCTAACCCTTTCTGGAATGCAAACCCTAACCCTAAATCTTATCCTAAACCTCACCGATGGCCTACCCCTCGCTCTCACGCTTGGCCTGGCCCTGATCCGAAGTCTCATGCTGAACCTAGCGAGAGTCCTCACCCTCCTCCTCACGCTCGGTCTGGTGACGACCGAAAAAGCGTCTCTGGACCTGGCCTCAGCCCTGGCCCTATGCCTAGCGGTCACAGGAACCCTCACCGACACCCAGACCCTAGCTCTAGAGCTAACATGAACCCATACCCAAACCCTAACCCTCAGCCTCAAGCTAACCCTAACCCTCAGCCTCAAGCTAACCCTAACCCTCAGCCTCAAGCTAACCCTAACCCTCAGCCTCAAGCTAACCCTAACCCTCAGCCTCAAGCTAACCCTAACCCTCAGCCTCAAGCTAACCCTAACCCTCAGCCTCAAGCTAACCCTAACCCTAACCCTCAAACAAACCCTAACCCTAGGCATAGCACGAACCCTCAACCTTAGCTCTCACACTATACCTAGCCCTCAGTGAAACTGTCAGCCTCATCCTCAACCGAAACATCACCTTAGGTCTCACCCTCACCCTAACCCTAACCCTCCTACTCCACCCAATGCTACTTAGCCATGACCCTAGGTCTCACCCTTCCCACGAACCCTCCACCTAGCCCCGGCCCTAGCTCTCACCGTCACCGTCACGCTTAGGCTCACCGTGACGCTGACCCTCAACCTACCCGGAGCCCTGGCGCTTCCCCTCACGCAAGCGCTGACCCTGAACCTCCCTCAACCCTCCGTGGAATGCTCGCACCTAGCCCTCACCCTGCAGCTGAACCGAACTCGAACCCTCGCATCGAAATCCTAACCCTACGCCGAACGCTGGACCTAGCCCTAGCCCTAGCCCGGGCCGTGACCCTAACCCTAACCCTCCCTCATTCCGAAACCTCAACGGAACCCTCACGAACCCTCACCGTAGCTCTAGCCCTAGCCCTAACCCTCAACATCCATGGAACCCTGGTCCTGGACTTCACCCTAACCCTGACCCTAACCCTGGACGACTTAGACCTCAAACTCACCGGAATCCTAAACTTCAACTTCACCGTCACTCTGAATCCTCAACCTGACCCTAACACGCTCAACCTCTCCTGAATCCTTCATCCTCCATGGAACCCTAGCCCTAGCCCTAGCTCTAGCCCTA
The DNA here is from genome assembly GCA_039655065.1 of Glossophaga mutica. NCBI lineage: Eukaryota > Metazoa > Chordata > Mammalia > Chiroptera > Phyllostomidae > Glossophaga > Glossophaga mutica. The sequence goes on from JBCAQL010000066.1 coordinate 26,984, forward strand.
CCCCTCACCCTACCTCTAAACCTCATCCTAACCCTAGCTGGAACCCTTCGCGCAGCACTTACTTCACCTTCTCTCCGATCTCACCCCTATCCTCGGCCGTCACCCCGATCCTAACGCTCAGCCGAGCGCTGAACCTAACCCTCACCCCAGCCCCTGATTCTAACCCTGGCCTGAAACATAGTCCTAGCACCCATCCCTGGGCCTTGGACTCCTCCCTCCACCTAACTCGACGCTAGCCCTCACCGCCACCGTCACCGGAACCCTAACCCTCCGTGGAACGCTAGCCCTAGCCCAGGAACGAACCCTAGCTCGAGCCCTGAACCCTAGCTCGAGCCCTGAACCCTAGCTCGAGCCCTGAACCCTAGCTCTAGCCCGCAACCCAGCCTTAGTCCTATCCCTAGCTGGAACGCTCGCCATCACCCGAATCCTCACCTCACCTCACCTTCACCCTAGCCCGAGCCCTCCACCTCAACCTCATCCGAACCCTCGCTCTAGCCCTAGCTGGAGCGGAAGCTCTAGTTCCATCATGCACCCTCACCCTAACCCTTGCCAAGGCCCTGAACCTATCCTGAACCCTCGCCGTAGCCCTCATCTTCACCCTTACTCTGCCTCTACCCTCAAGAGGAGCAGGAAACCTAGCTGTAGGTACCCCTCCACAGAAAGGGAACGCAAACGCTAACCCTAGCCGCCATCTCAACCCTGAACCTCACACTCAAGCCCTAGCTCTGGTCCGAGGGCCACCCCTAGCCCTACACGGGACCCTAACCCTTTCTGGAATGCAAACCCTAACCCTAAATCTTATCCTAAACCTCACCGATGGCCTACCCCTCGCTCTCACGCTTGGCCTGGCCCTGATCCG
>JBCAQL010000067.1:0-27375 GCA_039655065.1 Glossophaga mutica
CCTAACCCTAGGCATAGCACGAACCCTCAACCTTAGCTCTCACACTATACCTAGCCCTCGGTGAAACTGTCAGCCTCATCCTCAACCGAAACATCACCTTAGGTCTCACCCTCACCCTCACCCTAACCCTCCTAACTCCACCAAATGCTACTTAGCCATGACCCTAGGTCTCACCCTTCCCACGAACCCTCCACCTAGCCCCGGCCCTAGCTCTCACCGTCACCGTCACGCTTAGGCTCACCGTGACGCTGACCCTCCACCTACCCGGAGCCCTGGCGCTTACCCTCACGCAAGCGCTGACCCTGAACCTCCCTCAACCCTCCGTGGAATGCTCGCACCTAGCCCTCACCCTGCAGCTGAACCGAACTCGAACCCTCGCATCGAAATCCTAACCCTACGCCAAACGCTGGACCTAGCCCTAGCCCTAGCCCTAGCCCGGGCCGTGACCCTAACCCTAACCCTCCCTCATTCCGAAACCTCCACGGAACCCTCACGAACCCTCACCGTAGCTCTAGCCCTAGCCCTAACCCTCAACATCCATGGAACCCTGGTCCTGGACTTCACCCTAACCCTGACCCTAACCCTGGACTTAGACCTCAAACTCACCGGAATCCTAAACTTCAACTTCACCGTCACTCTGAATCCTCAACCTGACCCTAACACGCTAAACCTCTCCTGAGTCCGTCATCCTCCATGGAACCCTAGCCCTAGCCCTAGCTCTAGCCCTACCCCTCACCCTACCTCTAAACCTCATCCTAACCCTAGCTGGAACCCTTCGCGCAGCACTGACTTCACCTTCTCTCCGATCTCACCCCTATCCTCGGCCGTCACCCCGATCCTAACGCTCAGCCGAGCGCTGAACCTAACCCTCACCCCAGCCCCTGATTCTAACCCTGGCCTGAAACATAGTCCTAGCACCCATCCCTGGGCCTTGGACTCCTCCCATCCACCTAACTCGACGCTAGCCCTCACCGCCACCGTCACCGGAACCCTAACCCTCCGTGGAACGCTAGCCCTAGCCCCGCAACGAACCCTAGCTCTAGCCCTGAACCCTAGCTCTAGCCCGAAACCCAGCCTTAGTCCTATCCCTAGCTGGAACGCTCGCCATCACCCGAATCCTCACCTCACCTCACCTCACCTCACCTCACCTCACCTCACCTCACCTCACCTCACCTCACCTCACCTCACCTTCACCCTAGCCTGAGCCCTCCACCTCAACCTCATCCGAACCCTCGCTCTAGCCCTAGCTGAGTCGCAGGAACCCTAGCTGGAACCCTCCACGGAAACATCACGCAAACGCGAACCCTAGCCGCCGTCTCAACTCTGAACCTGACCCGAGCCCTAGCAGCTCTGGTCCCAGTGCCAGCCCTAGCCCTGGACCTGACCCTAGGCCTTTCTGGAATGCGAACCCTAACCCTCCATCGAATCCGAACACTCCATCGAATCCGAACCCTCCCCGTAGCCCTACCCCTCGCTCTCACGCTTGGGCTGGCCCTGATCCGAAGTCTCATGCTAAACCTAGCGAGAGTCGTCACCCTCCTCCTCACGCTCGGTCTGGTGACGACCGAAAAAGCGTCTCTGGACCTGGCCTCAGCCCTGGCCCTATGCCTAGCGGTCACAGGAACCCTCACCAACACCCAGACCCTAGCTCTAGAGCTAACATGAACCCATACCCAAACCCTAACCCTCAGCCTCAAACTAACCCTAACCCTCAGCCTCAAGCTAACCCTAACCCTCAGCCTCAAGCTAACCCTAACCCTCAGCCTCAAGCTAACCCTAACCCTCAGCCTCAAGCTAACCCTAACCCTAACCCTCAAACAAACCCTAACCCTAGGCATAGCACGAACCCTCAACCTTAGCTCTCACACTATACCTAGCCCTCGGTGAAACTGTCAGCCTCATCCTCAACCGAAACATCACCTTAGGTCTCACCCTCACCCTCACCCTAACCCTCCTAACTCCACCAAATGCTACTTAGCCATGACCCTAGGTCTCACCCTTCCCACGAACCCTCCACCTAGCCCCGGCCCTAGCTCTCACCGTCACCGTCACGCTTAGGCTCACCGTGACGCTGACCCTCCACCTACCCGGAGCCCTGGCGCTTACCCTCACGCAAGCGCTGACCCTGAACCTCCCTCAACCCTCCGTGGAATGCTCGCACCTAGCCCTCACCCTGCAGCTGAACCGAACTCGAACCCTCGCATCGAAATCCTAACCCTACGCCAAACGCTGGACCTAGCCCTAGCCCTAGCCCTAGCCCGGGCCGTGACCCTAACCCTAACCCTCCCTCATTCCGAAACCTCCACGGAACCCTCACGAACCCTCACCGTAGCTCTAGCCCTAGCCCTAACCCTCAACATCCATGGAACCCTGGTCCTGGACTTCACCCTAACCCTGACCCTAACCCTGGACTTAGACCTCAAACTCACCGGAATCCTAAACTTCAACTTCACCGTCACTCTGAATCCTCAACCTGACCCTAACACGCTAAACCTCTCCTGAGTCCGTCATCCTCCATGGAACCCTAGCCCTAGCCCTAGCTCTAGCCCTACCCCTCACCCTACCTCTAAACCTCATCCTAACCCTAGCTGGAACCCTTCGCGCAGCACTGACTTCACCTTCTCTCCGATCTCACCCCTATCCTCGGCCGTCACCCCGATCCTAACGCTCAGCCGAGCGCTGAACCTAACCCTCACCCCAGCCCCTGATTCTAACCCTGGCCTGAAACATAGTCCTAGCACCCATCCCTGGGCCTTGGACTCCTCCCATCCACCTAACTCGACGCTAGCCCTCACCGCCACCGTCACCGGAACCCTAACCCTCCGTGGAACGCTAGCCCTAGCCCCGCAACGAACCCTAGCTCTAGCCCTGAACCCTAGCTCTAGCCCGAAACCCAGCCTTAGTCCTATCCCTAGCTGGAACGCTCGCCATCACCCGAATCCTCACCTCACCTCACCTCACCTCACCTCACCTCACCTCACCTCACCTCACCTCACCTCACCTTCACCCTAGCCTGAGCCCTCCACCTCAACCTCATCCGAACCCTCGCTCTAGCCCTAGCTGAGTCGCAGGAACCCTAGCTGGAACCCTCCACGGAAACATCACGCAAACGCGAACCCTAGCCGCCGTCTCAACTCTGAACCTGACCCGAGCCCTAGCAGCTCTGGTCCCAGTGCCAGCCCTAGCCCTGGACCTGACCCTAGGCCTTTCTGGAATGCGAACCCTAACCCTCCATCGAATCCGAACACTCCATCGAATCCGAACCCTCCCCGTAGCCCTACCCCTCGCTCTCACGCTTGGGCTGGCCCTGATCCGAAGTCTCATGCTAAACCTAGCGAGAGTCGTCACCCTCCTCCTCACGCTCGGTCTGGTGACGACCGAAAAAGCGTCTCTGGACCTGGCCTCAGCCCTGGCCCTATGCCTAGCGGTCACAGGAACCCTCACCAACACCCAGACCCTAGCTCTAGAGCTAACATGAACCCATACCCAAACCCTAACCCTCAGCCTCAAACTAACCCTAACCCTCAGCCTCAAGCTAACCCTAACCCTCAGCCTCAAGCTAACCCTAACCCTCAGCCTCAAGCTAACCCTAACCCTCAGCCTCAAGCTAACCCTAACCCTAACCCTCAAACAAACCCTAACCCTAGGCATAGCACGAACCCTCAACCTTAGCTCTCACACTATACCTAGCCCTCGGTGAAACTGTCAGCCTCATCCTCAACCGAAACATCACCTTAGGTCTCACCCTCACCCTCACCCTAACCCTCCTAACTCCACCAAATGCTACTTAGCCATGACCCTAGGTCTCACCCTTCCCACGAACCCTCCACCTAGCCCCGGCCCTAGCTCTCACCGTCACCGTCACGCTTAGGCTCACCGTGACGCTGACCCTCCACCTACCCGGAGCCCTGGCGCTTACCCTCACGCAAGCGCTGACCCTGAACCTCCCTCAACCCTCCGTGGAATGCTCGCACCTAGCCCTCACCCTGCAGCTGAACCGAACTCGAACCCTCGCATCGAAATCCTAACCCTACGCCAAACGCTGGACCTAGCCCTAGCCCTAGCCCGGGCCGTGACCCTAACCCTAACCCTCCCTCATTCCGAAACCTCCACGGAACCCTCACGAACCCTCACCGTAGCTCTAGCCCTAGCCCTAACCCTCAACATCCATGGAACCCTGGTCCTGGACTTCACCCTAACCCTGACCCTAACCCTGGACTTAGACCTCAAACTCACCGGAATCCTAAACTTCAACTTCACCGTCACTCTGAATCCTCAACCTGACCCTAACACGCTAAACCTCTCCTGAGTCCGTCATCCTCCATGGAACCCTAGCCCTAGCCCTAGCTCTAGCCCTACCCCTCACCCTACCTCTAAACCTCATCCTAACCCTAGCTGGAACCCTTCGCGCAGCACTGACTTCACCTTCTCTCCGATCTCACCCCTATCCTCGGCCGTCACCCCGATCCTAACGCTCAGCCGAGCGCTGAACCTAACCCTCACCCCAGCCCCTGATTCTAACCCTGGCCTGAAACATAGTCCTAGCACCCATCCCTGGGCCTTGGACTCCTCCCATCCACCTAACTCGACGCTAGCCCTCACCGCCACCGTCACCGGAACCCTAACCCTCCGTGGAACGCTAGCCCTAGCCCCGCAACGAACCCTAGCTCTAGCCCTGAACCCTAGCTCTAGCCCGAAACCCAGCCTTAGTCCTATCCCTAGCTGGAACGCTCGCCATCACCCGAATCCTCACCTCACCTCACCTCACCTCACCTCACCTCACCTCACCTCACCTCACCTCACCTCACCTTCACCCTAGCCTGAGCCCTCCACCTCAACCTCATCCGAACCCTCGCTCTAGCCCTAGCTGAGTCGCAGGAACCCTAGCTGGAACCCTCCACGGAAACATCACGCAAACGCGAACCCTAGCCGCCGTCTCAACTCTGAACCTGACCCGAGCCCTAGCAGCTCTGGTCCCAGTGCCAGCCCTAGCCCTGGACCTGACCCTAGGCCTTTCTGGAATGCGAACCCTAACCCTCCATCGAATCCGAACACTCCATCGAATCCGAACCCTCCCCGTAGCCCTACCCCTCGCTCTCACGCTTGGGCTGGCCCTGATCCGAAGTCTCATGCTAAACCTAGCGAGAGTCGTCACCCTCCTCCTCACGCTCGGTCTGGTGACGACCGAAAAAGCGTCTCTGGACCTGGCCTCAGCCCTGGCCCTATGCCTAGCGGTCACAGGAACCCTCACCAACACCCAGACCCTAGCTCTAGAGCTAACATGAACCCATACCCAAACCCTAACCCTCAGCCTCAAACTAACCCTAACCCTCAGCCTCAAGCTAACCCTAACCCTCAGCCTCAAGCTAACCCTAACCCTCAGCCTCAAGCTAACCCTAACCCTCAGCCTCAAGCTAACCCTAACCCTAACCCTCAAACAAACCCTAACCCTAGGCATAGCACGAACCCTCAACCTTAGCTCTCACACTATACCTAGCCCTCGGTGAAACTGTCAGCCTCATCCTCAACCGAAACATCACCTTAGGTCTCACCCTCACCCTCACCCTAACCCTCCTAACTCCACCAAATGCTACTTAGCCATGACCCTAGGTCTCACCCTTCCCACGAACCCTCCACCTAGCCCCGGCCCTAGCTCTCACCGTCACCGTCACGCTTAGGCTCACCGTGACGCTGACCCTCCACCTACCCGGAGCCCTGGCGCTTACCCTCACGCAAGCGCTGACCCTGAACCTCCCTCAACCCTCCGTGGAATGCTCGCACCTAGCCCTCACCCTGCAGCTGAACCGAACTCGAACCCTCGCATCGAAATCCTAACCCTACGCCAAACGCTGGACCTAGCCCTAGCCCTAGCCCGGGCCGTGACCCTAACCCTAACCCTCCCTCATTCCGAAACCTCCACGGAACCCTCACGAACCCTCACCGTAGCTCTAGCCCTAGCCCTAACCCTCAACATCCATGGAACCCTGGTCCTGGACTTCACCCTAACCCTGACCCTAACCCTGGACTTAGACCTCAAACTCACCGGAATCCTAAACTTCAACTTCACCGTCACTCTGAATCCTCAACCTGACCCTAACACGCTAAACCTCTCCTGAGTCCGTCATCCTCCATGGAACCCTAGCCCTAGCCCTAGCTCTAGCCCTACCCCTCACCCTACCTCTAAACCTCATCCTAACCCTAGCTGGAACCCTTCGCGCAGCACTGACTTCACCTTCTCTCCGATCTCACCCCTATCCTCGGCCGTCACCCCGATCCTAACGCTCAGCCGAGCGCTGAACCTAACCCTCACCCCAGCCCCTGATTCTAACCCTGGCCTGAAACATAGTCCTAGCACCCATCCCTGGGCCTTGGACTCCTCCCATCCACCTAACTCGACGCTAGCCCTCACCGCCACCGTCACCGGAACCCTAACCCTCCGTGGAACGCTAGCCCTAGCCCCGCAACGAACCCTAGCTCTAGCCCTGAACCCTAGCTCTAGCCCGAAACCCAGCCTTAGTCCTATCCCTAGCTGGAACGCTCGCCATCACCCGAATCCTCACCTCACCTCACCTCACCTCACCTCACCTCACCTCACCTCACCTCACCTCACCTCACCTCACCTCACCTTCACCCTAGCCTGAGCCCTCCACCTCAACCTCATCCGAACCCTCGCTCTAGCCCTAGCTGAGTCGCAGGAACCCTAGCTGGAACCCTCCACGGAAACATCACGCAAACGCGAACCCTAGCCGCCGTCTCAACTCTGAACCTGACCCGAGCCCTAGCAGCTCTGGTCCCAGTGCCAGCCCTAGCCCTGGACCTGACCCTAGGCCTTTCTGGAATGCGAACCCTAACCCTCCATCGAATCCGAACACTCCATCGAATCCGAACCCTCCCCGTAGCCCTACCCCTCGCTCTCACGCTTGGGCTGGCCCTGATCCGAAGTCTCATGCTAAACCTAGCGAGAGTCGTCACCCTCCTCCTCACGCTCGGTCTGGTGACGACCGAAAAAGCGTCTCTGGACCTGGCCTCAGCCCTGGCCCTATGCCTAGCGGTCACAGGAACCCTCACCAACACCCAGACCCTAGCTCTAGAGCTAACATGAACCCATACCCAAACCCTAACCCTCAGCCTCAAACTAACCCTAACCCTCAGCCTCAAGCTAACCCTAACCCTCAGCCTCAAGCTAACCCTAACCCTCAGCCTCAAGCTAACCCTAACCCTCAGCCTCAAGCTAACCCTAACCCTAACCCTCAAACAAACCCTAACCCTAGGCATAGCACGAACCCTCAACCTTAGCTCTCACACTATACCTAGCCCTCGGTGAAACTGTCAGCCTCATCCTCAACCGAAACATCACCTTAGGTCTCACCCTCACCCTCACCCTAACCCTCCTAACTCCACCAAATGCTACTTAGCCATGACCCTAGGTCTCACCCTTCCCACGAACCCTCCACCTAGCCCCGGCCCTAGCTCTCACCGTCACCGTCACGCTTAGGCTCACCGTGACGCTGACCCTCCACCTACCCGGAGCCCTGGCGCTTACCCTCACGCAAGCGCTGACCCTGAACCTCCCTCAACCCTCCGTGGAATGCTCGCACCTAGCCCTCACCCTGCAGCTGAACCGAACTCGAACCCTCGCATCGAAATCCTAACCCTACGCCAAACGCTGGACCTAGCCCTAGCCCTAGCCCGGGCCGTGACCCTAACCCTAACCCTCCCTCATTCCGAAACCTCCACGGAACCCTCACGAACCCTCACCGTAGCTCTAGCCCTAGCCCTAACCCTCAACATCCATGGAACCCTGGTCCTGGACTTCACCCTAACCCTGACCCTAACCCTGGACTTAGACCTCAAACTCACCGGAATCCTAAACTTCAACTTCACCGTCACTCTGAATCCTCAACCTGACCCTAACACGCTAAACCTCTCCTGAGTCCGTCATCCTCCATGGAACCCTAGCCCTAGCCCTAGCTCTAGCCCTACCCCTCACCCTACCTCTAAACCTCATCCTAACCCTAGCTGGAACCCTTCGCGCAGCACTGACTTCACCTTCTCTCCGATCTCACCCCTATCCTCGGCCGTCACCCCGATCCTAACGCTCAGCCGAGCGCTGAACCTAACCCTCACCCCAGCCCCTGATTCTAACCCTGGCCTGAAACATAGTCCTAGCACCCATCCCTGGGCCTTGGACTCCTCCCATCCACCTAACTCGACGCTAGCCCTCACCGCCACCGTCACCGGAACCCTAACCCTCCGTGGAACGCTAGCCCTAGCCCCGCAACGAACCCTAGCTCTAGCCCTGAACCCTAGCTCTAGCCCGAAACCCAGCCTTAGTCCTATCCCTAGCTGGAACGCTCGCCATCACCCGAATCCTCACCTCACCTCACCTCACCTCACCTCACCTCACCTCACCTCACCTCACCTCACCTCACCTCACCTCACCTTCACCCTAGCCTGAGCCCTCCACCTCAACCTCATCCGAACCCTCACTCTAGCCCTAGCTGAGTCGCAGGAACCCTAGCTGGAACCCTCCACGGAAACATCACGCAAACGCGAACCCTAGCCGCCGTCTCAACTCTGAACCTGACCCGAGCCCTAGCAGCTCTGGTCCCAGTGCCAGCCCTAGCCCTGGACCTGACCCTAGGCCTTTCTGGAATGCGAACCCTAACCCTCCATCGAATCCGAACACTCCATCGAATCCGAACCCTCCCCGTAGCCCTACCCCTCGCTCTCACGCTTGGGCTGGCCCTGATCCGAAGTCTCATGCTAAACCTAGCGAGAGTCGTCACCCTCCTCCTCACGCTCGGTCTGGTGACGACCGAAAAAGCGTCTCTGGACCTGGCCTCAGCCCTGGCCCTATGCCTAGCGGTCACAGGAACCCTCACCAACACCCAGACCCTAGCTCTAGAGCTAACATGAACCCATACCCAAACCCTAACCCTCAGCCTCAAACTAACCCTAACCCTCAGCCTCAAGCTAACCCTAACCCTCAGCCTCAAGCTAACCCTAACCCTCAGCCTCAAGCTAACCCTAACCCTCAGCCTCAAGCTAACCCTAACCCTAACCCTCAAACAAACCCTAACCCTAGGCATAGCACGAACCCTCAACCTTAGCTCTCACACTATACCTAGCCCTCGGTGAAACTGTCAGCCTCATCCTCAACCGAAACATCACCTTAGGTCTCACCCTCACCCTCACCCTAACCCTCCTAACTCCACCAAATGCTACTTAGCCATGACCCTAGGTCTCACCCTTCCCACGAACCCTCCACCTAGCCCCGGCCCTAGCTCTCACCGTCACCGTCACGCTTAGGCTCACCGTGACGCTGACCCTCCACCTACCCGGAGCCCTGGCGCTTACCCTCACGCAAGCGCTGACCCTGAACCTCCCTCAACCCTCCGTGGAATGCTCGCACCTAGCCCTCACCCTGCAGCTGAACCGAACTCGAACCCTCGCATCGAAATCCTAACCCTACGCCAAACGCTGGACCTAGCCCTAGCCCTAGCCCGGGCCGTGACCCTAACCCTAACCCTCCCTCATTCCGAAACCTCCACGGAACCCTCACGAACCCTCACCGTAGCTCTAGCCCTAGCCCTAACCCTCAACATCCATGGAACCCTGGTCCTGGACTTCACCCTAACCCTGACCCTAACCCTGGACTTAGACCTCAAACTCACCGGAATCCTAAACTTCAACTTCACCGTCACTCTGAATCCTCAACCTGACCCTAACACGCTAAACCTCTCCTGAGTCCGTCATCCTCCATGGAACCCTAGCCCTAGCCCTAGCTCTAGCCCTACCCCTCACCCTACCTCTAAACCTCATCCTAACCCTAGCTGGAACCCTTCGCGCAGCACTGACTTCACCTTCTCTCCGATCTCACCCCTATCCTCGGCCGTCACCCCGATCCTAACGCTCAGCCGAGCGCTGAACCTAACCCTCACCCCAGCCCCTGATTCTAACCCTGGCCTGAAACATAGTCCTAGCACCCATCCCTGGGCCTTGGACTCCTCCCATCCACCTAACTCGACGCTAGCCCTCACCGCCACCGTCACCGGAACCCTAACCCTCCGTGGAACGCTAGCCCTAGCCCCGCAACGAACCCTAGCTCTAGCCCTGAACCCTAGCTCTAGCCCGAAACCCAGCCTTAGTCCTATCCCTAGCTGGAACGCTCGCCATCACCCGAATCCTCACCTCACCTCACCTCACCTCACCTCACCTCACCTCACCTCACCTCACCTCACCTCACCTTCACCCTAGCCTGAGCCCTCCACCTCAACCTCATCCGAACCCTCGCTCTAGCCCTAGCTGAGTCGCAGGAACCCTAGCTGGAACCCTCCACGGAAACATCACGCAAACGCGAACCCTAGCCGCCGTCTCAACTCTGAACCTGACCCGAGCCCTAGCAGCTCTGGTCCCAGTGCCAGCCCTAGCCCTGGACCTGACCCTAGGCCTTTCTGGAATGCGAACCCTAACCCTCCATCGAATCCGAACACTCCATCGAATCCGAACCCTCCCCGTAGCCCTACCCCTCGCTCTCACGCTTGGGCTGGCCCTGATCCGAAGTCTCATGCTAAACCTAGCGAGAGTCGTCACCCTCCTCCTCACGCTCGGTCTGGTGACGACCGAAAAAGCGTCTCTGGACCTGGCCTCAGCCCTGGCCCTATGCCTAGCGGTCACAGGAACCCTCACCAACACCCAGACCCTAGCTCTAGAGCTAACATGAACCCATACCCAAACCCTAACCCTCAGCCTCAAACTAACCCTAACCCTCAGCCTCAAGCTAACCCTAACCCTCAGCCTCAAGCTAACCCTAACCCTCAGCCTCAAGCTAACCCTAACCCTCAGCCTCAAGCTAACCCTAACCCTAACCCTCAAACAAACCCTAACCCTAGGCATAGCACGAACCCTCAACCTTAGCTCTCACACTATACCTAGCCCTCGGTGAAACTGTCAGCCTCATCCTCAACCGAAACATCACCTTAGGTCTCACCCTCACCCTCACCCTAACCCTCCTAACTCCACCAAATGCTACTTAGCCATGACCCTAGGTCTCACCCTTCCCACGAACCCTCCACCTAGCCCCGGCCCTAGCTCTCACCGTCACCGTCACGCTTAGGCTCACCGTGACGCTGACCCTCCACCTACCCGGAGCCCTGGCGCTTACCCTCACGCAAGCGCTGACCCTGAACCTCCCTCAACCCTCCGTGGAATGCTCGCACCTAGCCCTCACCCTGCAGCTGAACCGAACTCGAACCCTCGCATCGAAATCCTAACCCTACGCCAAACGCTGGACCTAGCCCTAGCCCTAGCCCTAGCCCGGGCCGTGACCCTAACCCTAACCCTCCCTCATTCCGAAACCTCCACGGAACCCTCACGAACCCTCACCGTAGCTCTAGCCCTAGCCCTAACCCTCAACATCCATGGAACCCTGGTCCTGGACTTCACCCTAACCCTGACCCTAACCCTGGACTTAGACCTCAAACTCACCGGAATCCTAAACTTCAACTTCACCGTCACTCTGAATCCTCAACCTGACCCTAACACGCTAAACCTCTCCTGAGTCCGTCATCCTCCATGGAACCCTAGCCCTAGCCCTAGCTCTAGCCCTACCCCTCACCCTACCTCTAAACCTCATCCTAACCCTAGCTGGAACCCTTCGCGCAGCACTGACTTCACCTTCTCTCCGATCTCACCCCTATCCTCGGCCGTCACCCCGATCCTAACGCTCAGCCGAGCGCTGAACCTAACCCTCACCCCAGCCCCTGATTCTAACCCTGGCCTGAAACATAGTCCTAGCACCCATCCCTGGGCCTTGGACTCCTCCCATCCACCTAACTCGACGCTAGCCCTCACCGCCACCGTCACCGGAACCCTAACCCTCCGTGGAACGCTAGCCCTAGCCCCGCAACGAACCCTAGCTCTAGCCCTGAACCCTAGCTCTAGCCCGAAACCCAGCCTTAGTCCTATCCCTAGCTGGAACGCTCGCCATCACCCGAATCCTCACCTCACCTCACCTCACCTCACCTCACCTCACCTCACCTCACCTCACCTCACCTCACCTTCACCCTAGCCTGAGCCCTCCACCTCAACCTCATCCGAACCCTCGCTCTAGCCCTAGCTGAGTCGCAGGAACCCTAGCTGGAACCCTCCACGGAAACATCACGCAAACGCGAACCCTAGCCGCCGTCTCAACTCTGAACCTGACCCGAGCCCTAGCAGCTCTGGTCCCAGTGCCAGCCCTAGCCCTGGACCTGACCCTAGGCCTTTCTGGAATGCGAACCCTAACCCTCCATCGAATCCGAACACTCCATCGAATCCGAACCCTCCCCGTAGCCCTACCCCTCGCTCTCACGCTTGGGCTGGCCCTGATCCGAAGTCTCATGCTAAACCTAGCGAGAGTCGTCACCCTCCTCCTCACGCTCGGTCTGGTGACGACCGAAAAAGCGTCTCTGGACCTGGCCTCAGCCCTGGCCCTATGCCTAGCGGTCACAGGAACCCTCACCAACACCCAGACCCTAGCTCTAGAGCTAACATGAACCCATACCCAAACCCTAACCCTCAGCCTCAAACTAACCCTAACCCTCAGCCTCAAGCTAACCCTAACCCTCAGCCTCAAGCTAACCCTAACCCTCAGCCTCAAGCTAACCCTAACCCTCAGCCTCAAGCTAACCCTAACCCTAACCCTCAAACAAACCCTAACCCTAGGCATAGCACGAACCCTCAACCTTAGCTCTCACACTATACCTAGCCCTCGGTGAAACTGTCAGCCTCATCCTCAACCGAAACATCACCTTAGGTCTCACCCTCACCCTCACCCTAACCCTCCTAACTCCACCAAATGCTACTTAGCCATGACCCTAGGTCTCACCCTTCCCACGAACCCTCCACCTAGCCCCGGCCCTAGCTCTCACCGTCACCGTCACGCTTAGGCTCACCGTGACGCTGACCCTCCACCTACCCGGAGCCCTGGCGCTTACCCTCACGCAAGCGCTGACCCTGAACCTCCCTCAACCCTCCGTGGAATGCTCGCACCTAGCCCTCACCCTGCAGCTGAACCGAACTCGAACCCTCGCATCGAAATCCTAACCCTACGCCAAACGCTGGACCTAGCCCTAGCCCTAGCCCTAGCCCGGGCCGTGACCCTAACCCTAACCCTCCCTCATTCCGAAACCTCCACGGAACCCTCACGAACCCTCACCGTAGCTCTAGCCCTAGCCCTAACCCTCAACATCCATGGAACCCTGGTCCTGGACTTCACCCTAACCCTGACCCTAACCCTGGACTTAGACCTCAAACTCACCGGAATCCTAAACTTCAACTTCACCGTCACTCTGAATCCTCAACCTGACCCTAACACGCTAAACCTCTCCTGAGTCCGTCATCCTCCATGGAACCCTAGCCCTAGCCCTAGCTCTAGCCCTACCCCTCACCCTACCTCTAAACCTCATCCTAACCCTAGCTGGAACCCTTCGCGCAGCACTGACTTCACCTTCTCTCCGATCTCACCCCTATCCTCGGCCGTCACCCCGATCCTAACGCTCAGCCGAGCGCTGAACCTAACCCTCACCCCAGCCCCTGATTCTAACCCTGGCCTGAAACATAGTCCTAGCACCCATCCCTGGGCCTTGGACTCCTCCCATCCACCTAACTCGACGCTAGCCCTCACCGCCACCGTCACCGGAACCCTAACCCTCCGTGGAACGCTAGCCCTAGCCCCGCAACGAACCCTAGCTCTAGCCCTGAACCCTAGCTCTAGCCCGAAACCCAGCCTTAGTCCTATCCCTAGCTGGAACGCTCGCCATCACCCGAATCCTCACCTCACCTCACCTCACCTCACCTCACCTCACCTCACCTCACCTCACCTCACCTCACCTTCACCCTAGCCTGAGCCCTCCACCTCAACCTCATCCGAACCCTCGCTCTAGCCCTAGCTGAGTCGCAGGAACCCTAGCTGGAACCCTCCACGGAAACATCACGCAAACGCGAACCCTAGCCGCCGTCTCAACTCTGAACCTGACCCGAGCCCTAGCAGCTCTGGTCCCAGTGCCAGCCCTAGCCCTGGACCTGACCCTAGGCCTTTCTGGAATGCGAACCCTAACCCTCCATCGAATCCGAACACTCCATCGAATCCGAACCCTCCCCGTAGCCCTACCCCTCGCTCTCACGCTTGGGCTGGCCCTGATCCGAAGTCTCATGCTAAACCTAGCGAGAGTCGTCACCCTCCTCCTCACGCTCGGTCTGGTGACGACCGAAAAAGCGTCTCTGGACCTGGCCTCAGCCCTGGCCCTATGCCTAGCGGTCACAGGAACCCTCACCAACACCCAGACCCTAGCTCTAGAGCTAACATGAACCCATACCCAAACCCTAACCCTCAGCCTCAAACTAACCCTAACCCTCAGCCTCAAGCTAACCCTAACCCTCAGCCTCAAGCTAACCCTAACCCTCAGCCTCAAGCTAACCCTAACCCTCAGCCTCAAGCTAACCCTAACCCTAACCCTCAAACAAACCCTAACCCTAGGCATAGCACGAACCCTCAACCTTAGCTCTCACACTATACCTAGCCCTCGGTGAAACTGTCAGCCTCATCCTCAACCGAAACATCACCTTAGGTCTCACCCTCACCCTCACCCTAACCCTCCTAACTCCACCAAATGCTACTTAGCCATGACCCTAGGTCTCACCCTTCCCACGAACCCTCCACCTAGCCCCGGCCCTAGCTCTCACCGTCACCGTCACGCTTAGGCTCACCGTGACGCTGACCCTCCACCTACCCGGAGCCCTGGCGCTTACCCTCACGCAAGCGCTGACCCTGAACCTCCCTCAACCCTCCGTGGAATGCTCGCACCTAGCCCTCACCCTGCAGCTGAACCGAACTCGAACCCTCGCATCGAAATCCTAACCCTACGCCAAACGCTGGACCTAGCCCTAGCCCTAGCCCTAGCCCGGGCCGTGACCCTAACCCTAACCCTCCCTCATTCCGAAACCTCCACGGAACCCTCACGAACCCTCACCGTAGCTCTAGCCCTAGCCCTAACCCTCAACATCCATGGAACCCTGGTCCTGGACTTCACCCTAACCCTGACCCTAACCCTGGACTTAGACCTCAAACTCACCGGAATCCTAAACTTCAACTTCACCGTCACTCTGAATCCTCAACCTGACCCTAACACGCTAAACCTCTCCTGAGTCCGTCATCCTCCATGGAACCCTAGCCCTAGCCCTAGCTCTAGCCCTACCCCTCACCCTACCTCTAAACCTCATCCTAACCCTAGCTGGAACCCTTCGCGCAGCACTGACTTCACCTTCTCTCCGATCTCACCCCTATCCTCGGCCGTCACCCCGATCCTAACGCTCAGCCGAGCGCTGAACCTAACCCTCACCCCAGCCCCTGATTCTAACCCTGGCCTGAAACATAGTCCTAGCACCCATCCCTGGGCCTTGGACTCCTCCCATCCACCTAACTCGACGCTAGCCCTCACCGCCACCGTCACCGGAACCCTAACCCTCCGTGGAACGCTAGCCCTAGCCCCGCAACGAACCCTAGCTCTAGCCCTGAACCCTAGCTCTAGCCCGAAACCCAGCCTTAGTCCTATCCCTAGCTGGAACGCTCGCCATCACCCGAATCCTCACCTCACCTCACCTCACCTCACCTCACCTCACCTCACCTCACCTCACCTCACCTCACCTTCACCCTAGCCTGAGCCCTCCACCTCAACCTCATCCGAACCCTCGCTCTAGCCCTAGCTGAGTCGCAGGAACCCTAGCTGGAACCCTCCACGGAAACATCACGCAAACGCGAACCCTAGCCGCCGTCTCAACTCTGAACCTGACCCGAGCCCTAGCAGCTCTGGTCCCAGTGCCAGCCCTAGCCCTGGACCTGACCCTAGGCCTTTCTGGAATGCGAACCCTAACCCTCCATCGAATCCGAACACTCCATCGAATCCGAACCCTCCCCGTAGCCCTACCCCTCGCTCTCACGCTTGGGCTGGCCCTGATCCGAAGTCTCATGCTAAACCTAGCGAGAGTCGTCACCCTCCTCCTCACGCTCGGTCTGGTGACGACCGAAAAAGCGTCTCTGGACCTGGCCTCAGCCCTGGCCCTATGCCTAGCGGTCACAGGAACCCTCACCAACACCCAGACCCTAGCTCTAGAGCTAACATGAACCCATACCCAAACCCTAACCCTCAGCCTCAAACTAACCCTAACCCTCAGCCTCAAGCTAACCCTAACCCTCAGCCTCAAGCTAACCCTAACCCTCAGCCTCAAGCTAACCCTAACCCTCAGCCTCAAGCTAACCCTAACCCTAACCCTCAAACAAACCCTAACCCTAGGCATAGCACGAACCCTCAACCTTAGCTCTCACACTATACCTAGCCCTCGGTGAAACTGTCAGCCTCATCCTCAACCGAAACATCACCTTAGGTCTCACCCTCACCCTCACCCTAACCCTCCTAACTCCACCAAATGCTACTTAGCCATGACCCTAGGTCTCACCCTTCCCACGAACCCTCCACCTAGCCCCGGCCCTAGCTCTCACCGTCACCGTCACGCTTAGGCTCACCGTGACGCTGACCCTCCACCTACCCGGAGCCCTGGCGCTTACCCTCACGCAAGCGCTGACCCTGAACCTCCCTCAACCCTCCGTGGAATGCTCGCACCTAGCCCTCACCCTGCAGCTGAACCGAACTCGAACCCTCGCATCGAAATCCTAACCCTACGCCAAACGCTGGACCTAGCCCTAGCCCTAGCCCTAGCCCGGGCCGTGACCCTAACCCTAACCCTCCCTCATTCCGAAACCTCCACGGAACCCTCACGAACCCTCACCGTAGCTCTAGCCCTAGCCCTAACCCTCAACATCCATGGAACCCTGGTCCTGGACTTCACCCTAACCCTGACCCTAACCCTGGACTTAGACCTCAAACTCACCGGAATCCTAAACTTCAACTTCACCGTCACTCTGAATCCTCAACCTGACCCTAACACGCTAAACCTCTCCTGAGTCCGTCATCCTCCATGGAACCCTAGCCCTAGCCCTAGCTCTAGCCCTACCCCTCACCCTACCTCTAAACCTCATCCTAACCCTAGCTGGAACCCTTCGCGCAGCACTGACTTCACCTTCTCTCCGATCTCACCCCTATCCTCGGCCGTCACCCCGATCCTAACGCTCAGCCGAGCGCTGAACCTAACCCTCACCCCAGCCCCTGATTCTAACCCTGGCCTGAAACATAGTCCTAGCACCCATCCCTGGGCCTTGGACTCCTCCCATCCACCTAACTCGACGCTAGCCCTCACCGCCACCGTCACCGGAACCCTAACCCTCCGTGGAACGCTAGCCCTAGCCCCGCAACGAACCCTAGCTCTAGCCCTGAACCCTAGCTCTAGCCCGAAACCCAGCCTTAGTCCTATCCCTAGCTGGAACGCTCGCCATCACCCGAATCCTCACCTCACCTCACCTCACCTCACCTCACCTCACCTCACCTCACCTCACCTCACCTCACCTTCACCCTAGCCTGAGCCCTCCACCTCAACCTCATCCGAACCCTCGCTCTAGCCCTAGCTGAGTCGCAGGAACCCTAGCTGGAACCCTCCACGGAAACATCACGCAAACGCGAACCCTAGCCGCCGTCTCAACTCTGAACCTGACCCGAGCCCTAGCAGCTCTGGTCCCAGTGCCAGCCCTAGCCCTGGACCTGACCCTAGGCCTTTCTGGAATGCGAACCCTAACCCTCCATCGAATCCGAACACTCCATCGAATCCGAACCCTCCCCGTAGCCCTACCCCTCGCTCTCACGCTTGGGCTGGCCCTGATCCGAAGTCTCATGCTAAACCTAGCGAGAGTCGTCACCCTCCTCCTCACGCTCGGTCTGGTGACGACCGAAAAAGCGTCTCTGGACCTGGCCTCAGCCCTGGCCCTATGCCTAGCGGTCACAGGAACCCTCACCAACACCCAGACCCTAGCTCTAGAGCTAACATGAACCCATACCCAAACCCTAACCCTCAGCCTCAAACTAACCCTAACCCTCAGCCTCAAGCTAACCCTAACCCTCAGCCTCAAGCTAACCCTAACCCTCAGCCTCAAGCTAACCCTAACCCTCAGCCTCAAGCTAACCCTAACCCTAACCCTCAAACAAACCCTAACCCTAGGCATAGCACGAACCCTCAACCTTAGCTCTCACACTATACCTAGCCCTCGGTGAAACTGTCAGCCTCATCCTCAACCGAAACATCACCTTAGGTCTCACCCTCACCCTCACCCTAACCCTCCTAACTCCACCAAATGCTACTTAGCCATGACCCTAGGTCTCACCCTTCCCACGAACCCTCCACCTAGCCCCGGCCCTAGCTCTCACCGTCACCGTCACGCTTAGGCTCACCGTGACGCTGACCCTCCACCTACCCGGAGCCCTGGCGCTTACCCTCACGCAAGCGCTGACCCTGAACCTCCCTCAACCCTCCGTGGAATGCTCGCACCTAGCCCTCACCCTGCAGCTGAACCGAACTCGAACCCTCGCATCGAAATCCTAACCCTACGCCAAACGCTGGACCTAGCCCTAGCCCTAGCCCTAGCCCGGGCCGTGACCCTAACCCTAACCCTCCCTCATTCCGAAACCTCCACGGAACCCTCACGAACCCTCACCGTAGCTCTAGCCCTAGCCCTAACCCTCAACATCCATGGAACCCTGGTCCTGGACTTCACCCTAACCCTGACCCTAACCCTGGACTTAGACCTCAAACTCACCGGAATCCTAAACTTCAACTTCACCGTCACTCTGAATCCTCAACCTGACCCTAACACGCTAAACCTCTCCTGAGTCCGTCATCCTCCATGGAACCCTAGCCCTAGCCCTAGCTCTAGCCCTACCCCTCACCCTACCTCTAAACCTCATCCTAACCCTAGCTGGAACCCTTCGCGCAGCACTGACTTCACCTTCTCTCCGATCTCACCCCTATCCTCGGCCGTCACCCCGATCCTAACGCTCAGCCGAGCGCTGAACCTAACCCTCACCCCAGCCCCTGATTCTAACCCTGGCCTGAAACATAGTCCTAGCACCCATCCCTGGGCCTTGGACTCCTCCCATCCACCTAACTCGACGCTAGCCCTCACCGCCACCGTCACCGGAACCCTAACCCTCCGTGGAACGCTAGCCCTAGCCCCGCAACGAACCCTAGCTCTAGCCCTGAACCCTAGCTCTAGCCCGAAACCCAGCCTTAGTCCTATCCCTAGCTGGAACGCTCGCCATCACCCGAATCCTCACCTCACCTCACCTCACCTCACCTCACCTCACCTCACCTCACCTCACCTCACCTCACCTTCACCCTAGCCTGAGCCCTCCACCTCAACCTCATCCGAACCCTCGCTCTAGCCCTAGCTGAGTCGCAGGAACCCTAGCTGGAACCCTCCACGGAAACATCACGCAAACGCGAACCCTAGCCGCCGTCTCAACTCTGAACCTGACCCGAGCCCTAGCAGCTCTGGTCCCAGTGCCAGCCCTAGCCCTGGACCTGACCCTAGGCCTTTCTGGAATGCGAACCCTAACCCTCCATCGAATCCGAACACTCCATCGAATCCGAACCCTCCCCGTAGCCCTACCCCTCGCTCTCACGCTTGGGCTGGCCCTGATCCGAAGTCTCATGCTAAACCTAGCGAGAGTCGTCACCCTCCTCCTCACGCTCGGTCTGGTGACGACCGAAAAAGCGTCTCTGGACCTGGCCTCAGCCCTGGCCCTATGCCTAGCGGTCACAGGAACCCTCACCAACACCCAGACCCTAGCTCTAGAGCTAACATGAACCCATACCCAAACCCTAACCCTCAGCCTCAAACTAACCCTAACCCTCAGCCTCAAGCTAACCCTAACCCTCAGCCTCAAGCTAACCCTAACCCTCAGCCTCAAGCTAACCCTAACCCTCAGCCTCAAGCTAACCCTAACCCTAACCCTCAAACAAACCCTAACCCTAGGCATAGCACGAACCCTCAACCTTAGCTCTCACACTATACCTAGCCCTCGGTGAAACTGTCAGCCTCATCCTCAACCGAAACATCACCTTAGGTCTCACCCTCACCCTCACCCTAACCCTCCTAACTCCACCAAATGCTACTTAGCCATGACCCTAGGTCTCACCCTTCCCACGAACCCTCCACCTAGCCCCGGCCCTAGCTCTCACCGTCACCGTCACGCTTAGGCTCACCGTGACGCTGACCCTCCACCTACCCGGAGCCCTGGCGCTTACCCTCACGCAAGCGCTGACCCTGAACCTCCCTCAACCCTCCGTGGAATGCTCGCACCTAGCCCTCACCCTGCAGCTGAACCGAACTCGAACCCTCGCATCGAAATCCTAACCCTACGCCAAACGCTGGACCTAGCCCTAGCCCTAGCCCTAGCCCGGGCCGTGACCCTAACCCTAACCCTCCCTCATTCCGAAACCTCCACGGAACCCTCACGAACCCTCACCGTAGCTCTAGCCCTAGCCCTAACCCTCAACATCCATGGAACCCTGGTCCTGGACTTCACCCTAACCCTGACCCTAACCCTGGACTTAGACCTCAAACTCACCGGAATCCTAAACTTCAACTTCACCGTCACTCTGAATCCTCAACCTGACCCTAACACGCTAAACCTCTCCTGAGTCCGTCATCCTCCATGGAACCCTAGCCCTAGCCCTAGCTCTAGCCCTACCCCTCACCCTACCTCTAAACCTCATCCTAACCCTAGCTGGAACCCTTCGCGCAGCACTGACTTCACCTTCTCTCCGATCTCACCCCTATCCTCGGCCGTCACCCCGATCCTAACGCTCAGCCGAGCGCTGAACCTAACCCTCACCCCAGCCCCTGATTCTAACCCTGGCCTGAAACATAGTCCTAGCACCCATCCCTGGGCCTTGGACTCCTCCCATCCACCTAACTCGACGCTAGCCCTCACCGCCACCGTCACCGGAACCCTAACCCTCCGTGGAACGCTAGCCCTAGCCCCGCAACGAACCCTAGCTCTAGCCCTGAACCCTAGCTCTAGCCCGAAACCCAGCCTTAGTCCTATCCCTAGCTGGAACGCTCGCCATCACCCGAATCCTCACCTCACCTCACCTCACCTCACCTCACCTCACCTCACCTCACCTCACCTCACCTCACCTTCACCCTAGCCTGAGCCCTCCACCTCAACCTCATCCGAACCCTCGCTCTAGCCCTAGCTGAGTCGCAGGAACCCTAGCTGGAACCCTCCACGGAAACATCACGCAAACGCGAACCCTAGCCGCCGTCTCAACTCTGAACCTGACCCGAGCCCTAGCAGCTCTGGTCCCAGTGCCAGCCCTAGCCCTGGACCTGACCCTAGGCCTTTCTGGAATGCGAACCCTAACCCTCCATCGAATCCGAACACTCCATCGAATCCGAACCCTCCCCGTAGCCCTACCCCTCGCTCTCACGCTTGGGCTGGCCCTGATCCGAAGTCTCATGCTAAACCTAGCGAGAGTCGTCACCCTCCTCCTCACGCTCGGTCTGGTGACGACCGAAAAAGCGTCTCTGGACCTGGCCTCAGCCCTGGCCCTATGCCTAGCGGTCACAGGAACCCTCACCAACACCCAGACCCTAGCTCTAGAGCTAACATGAACCCATACCCAAACCCTAACCCTCAGCCTCAAACTAACCCTAACCCTCAGCCTCAAGCTAACCCTAACCCTCAGCCTCAAGCTAACCCTAACCCTCAGCCTCAAGCTAACCCTAACCCTCAGCCTCAAGCTAACCCTAACCCTAACCCTCAAACAAACCCTAACCCTAGGCATAGCACGAACCCTCAACCTTAGCTCTCACACTATACCTAGCCCTCGGTGAAACTGTCAGCCTCATCCTCAACCGAAACATCACCTTAGGTCTCACCCTCACCCTCACCCTAACCCTCCTAACTCCACCAAATGCTACTTAGCCATGACCCTAGGTCTCACCCTTCCCACGAACCCTCCACCTAGCCCCGGCCCTAGCTCTCACCGTCACCGTCACGCTTAGGCTCACCGTGACGCTGACCCTCCACCTACCCGGAGCCCTGGCGCTTACCCTCACGCAAGCGCTGACCCTGAACCTCCCTCAACCCTCCGTGGAATGCTCGCACCTAGCCCTCACCCTGCAGCTGAACCGAACTCGAACCCTCGCATCGAAATCCTAACCCTACGCCAAACGCTGGACCTAGCCCTAGCCCTAGCCCTAGCCCGGGCCGTGACCCTAACCCTAACCCTCCCTCATTCCGAAACCTCCACGGAACCCTCACGAACCCTCACCGTAGCTCTAGCCCTAGCCCTAACCCTCAACATCCATGGAACCCTGGTCCTGGACTTCACCCTAACCCTGACCCTAACCCTGGACTTAGACCTCAAACTCACCGGAATCCTAAACTTCAACTTCACCGTCACTCTGAATCCTCAACCTGACCCTAACACGCTAAACCTCTCCTGAGTCCGTCATCCTCCATGGAACCCTAGCCCTAGCCCTAGCTCTAGCCCTACCCCTCACCCTACCTCTAAACCTCATCCTAACCCTAGCTGGAACCCTTCGCGCAGCACTGACTTCACCTTCTCTCCGATCTCACCCCTATCCTCGGCCGTCACCCCGATCCTAACGCTCAGCCGAGCGCTGAACCTAACCCTCACCCCAGCCCCTGATTCTAACCCTGGCCTGAAACATAGTCCTAGCACCCATCCCTGGGCCTTGGACTCCTCCCATCCACCTAACTCGACGCTAGCCCTCACCGCCACCGTCACCGGAACCCTAACCCTCCGTGGAACGCTAGCCCTAGCCCCGCAACGAACCCTAGCTCTAGCCCTGAACCCTAGCTCTAGCCCGAAACCCAGCCTTAGTCCTATCCCTAGCTGGAACGCTCGCCATCACCCGAATCCTCACCTCACCTCACCTCACCTCACCTCACCTCACCTCACCTCACCTCACCTCACCTCACCTTCACCCTAGCCTGAGCCCTCCACCTCAACCTCATCCGAACCCTCGCTCTAGCCCTAGCTGAGTCGCAGGAACCCTAGCTGGAACCCTCCACGGAAACATCACGCAAACGCGAACCCTAGCCGCCGTCTCAACTCTGAACCTGACCCGAGCCCTAGCAGCTCTGGTCCCAGTGCCAGCCCTAGCCCTGGACCTGACCCTAGGCCTTTCTGGAATGCGAACCCTAACCCTCCATCGAATCCGAACACTCCATCGAATCCGAACCCTCCCCGTAGCCCTACCCCTCGCTCTCACGCTTGGGCTGGCCCTGATCCGAAGTCTCATGCTAAACCTAGCGAGAGTCGTCACCCTCCTCCTCACGCTCGGTCTGGTGACGACCGAAAAAGCGTCTCTGGACCTGGCCTCAGCCCTGGCCCTATGCCTAGCGGTCACAGGAACCCTCACCAACACCCAGACCCTAGCTCTAGAGCTAACATGAACCCATACCCAAACCCTAACCCTCAGCCTCAAACTAACCCTAACCCTCAGCCTCAAGCTAACCCTAACCCTCAGCCTCAAGCTAACCCTAACCCTCAGCCTCAAGCTAACCCTAACCCTCAGCCTCAAGCTAACCCTAACCCTAACCCTCAAACAAACCCTAACCCTAGGCATAGCACGAACCCTCAACCTTAGCTCTCACACTATACCTAGCCCTCGGTGAAACTGTCAGCCTCATCCTCAACCGAAACATCACCTTAGGTCTCACCCTCACCCTCACCCTAACCCTCCTAACTCCACCAAATGCTACTTAGCCATGACCCTAGGTCTCACCCTTCCCACGAACCCTCCACCTAGCCCCGGCCCTAGCTCTCACCGTCACCGTCACGCTTAGGCTCACCGTGACGCTGACCCTCCACCTACCCGGAGCCCTGGCGCTTACCCTCACGCAAGCGCTGACCCTGAACCTCCCTCAACCCTCCGTGGAATGCTCGCACCTAGCCCTCACCCTGCAGCTGAACCGAACTCGAACCCTCGCATCGAAATCCTAACCCTACGCCAAACGCTGGACCTAGCCCTAGCCCTAGCCCTAGCCCGGGCCGTGACCCTAACCCTAACCCTCCCTCATTCCGAAACCTCCACGGAACCCTCACGAACCCTCACCGTAGCTCTAGCCCTAGCCCTAACCCTCAACATCCATGGAACCCTGGTCCTGGACTTCACCCTAACCCTGACCCTAACCCTGGACTTAGACCTCAAACTCACCGGAATCCTAAACTTCAACTTCACCGTCACTCTGAATCCTCAACCTGACCCTAACACGCTAAACCTCTCCTGAGTCCGTCATCCTCCATGGAACCCTAGCCCTAGCCCTAGCTCTAGCCCTACCCCTCACCCTACCTCTAAACCTCATCCTAACCCTAGCTGGAACCCTTCGCGCAGCACTGACTTCACCTTCTCTCCGATCTCACCCCTATCCTCGGCCGTCACCCCGATCCTAACGCTCAGCCGAGCGCTGAACCTAACCCTCACCCCAGCCCCTGATTCTAACCCTGGCCTGAAACATAGTCCTAGCACCCATCCCTGGGCCTTGGACTCCTCCCATCCACCTAACTCGACGCTAGCCCTCACCGCCACCGTCACCGGAACCCTAACCCTCCGTGGAACGCTAGCCCTAGCCCCGCAACGAACCCTAGCTCTAGCCCTGAACCCTAGCTCTAGCCCGAAACCCAGCCTTAGTCCTATCCCTAGCTGGAACGCTCGCCATCACCCGAATCCTCACCTCACCTCACCTCACCTCACCTCACCTCACCTCACCTCACCTCACCTCACCTCACCTTCACCCTAGCCTGAGCCCTCCACCTCAACCTCATCCGAACCCTCGCTCTAGCCCTAGCTGAGTCGCAGGAACCCTAGCTGGAACCCTCCACGGAAACATCACGCAAACGCGAACCCTAGCCGCCGTCTCAACTCTGAACCTGACCCGAGCCCTAGCAGCTCTGGTCCCAGTGCCAGCCCTAGCCCTGGACCTGACCCTAGGCCTTTCTGGAATGCGAACCCTAACCCTCCATCGAATCCGAACACTCCATCGAATCCGAACCCTCCCCGTAGCCCTACCCCTCGCTCTCACGCTTGGGCTGGCCCTGATCCGAAGTCTCATGCTAAACCTAGCGAGAGTCGTCACCCTCCTCCTCACGCTCGGTCTGGTGACGACCGAAAAAGCGTCTCTGGACCTGGCCTCAGCCCTGGCCCTATGCCTAGCGGTCACAGGAACCCTCACCAACACCCAGACCCTAGCTCTAGAGCTAACATGAACCCATACCCAAACCCTAACCCTCAGCCTCAAACTAACCCTAACCCTCAGCCTCAAGCTAACCCTAACCCTCAGCCTCAAGCTAACCCTAACCCTCAGCCTCAAGCTAACCCTAACCCTCAGCCTCAAGCTAACCCTAACCCTAACCCTCAAACAAACCCTAACCCTAGGCATAGCACGAACCCTCAACCTTAGCTCTCACACTATACCTAGCCCTCGGTGAAACTGTCAGCCTCATCCTCAACCGAAACATCACCTTAGGTCTCACCCTCACCCTCACCCTAACCCTCCTAACTCCACCAAATGCTACTTAGCCATGACCCTAGGTCTCACCCTTCCCACGAACCCTCCACCTAGCCCCGGCCCTAGCTCTCACCGTCACCGTCACGCTTAGGCTCACCGTGACGCTGACCCTCCACCTACCCGGAGCCCTGGCGCTTACCCTCACGCAAGCGCTGACCCTGAACCTCCCTCAACCCTCCGTGGAATGCTCGCACCTAGCCCTCACCCTGCAGCTGAACCGAACTCGAACCCTCGCATCGAAATCCTAACCCTACGCCAAACGCTGGACCTAGCCCTAGCCCTAGCCCTAGCCCGGGCCGTGACCCTAACCCTAACCCTCCCTCATTCCGAAACCTCCACGGAACCCTCACGAACCCTCACCGTAGCTCTAGCCCTAGCCCTAACCCTCAACATCCATGGAACCCTGGTCCTGGACTTCACCCTAACCCTGACCCTAACCCTGGACTTAGACCTCAAACTCACCGGAATCCTAAACTTCAACTTCACCGTCACTCTGAATCCTCAACCTGACCCTAACACGCTAAACCTCTCCTGAGTCCGTCATCCTCCATGGAACCCTAGCCCTAGCCCTAGCTCTAGCCCTACCCCTCACCCTACCTCTAAACCTCATCCTAACCCTAGCTGGAACCCTTCGCGCAGCACTGACTTCACCTTCTCTCCGATCTCACCCCTATCCTCGGCCGTCACCCCGATCCTAACGCTCAGCCGAGCGCTGAACCTAACCCTCACCCCAGCCCCTGATTCTAACCCTGGCCTGAAACATAGTCCTAGCACCCATCCCTGGGCCTTGGACTCCTCCCATCCACCTAACTCGACGCTAGCCCTCACCGCCACCGTCACCGGAACCCTAACCCTCCGTGGAACGCTAGCCCTAGCCCCGCAACGAACCCTAGCTCTAGCCCTGAACCCTAGCTCTAGCCCGAAACCCAGCCTTAGTCCTATCCCTAGCTGGAACGCTCGCCATCACCCGAATCCTCACCTCACCTCACCTCACCTCACCTCACCTCACCTCACCTCACCTCACCTCACCTCACCTTCACCCTAGCCTGAGCCCTCCACCTCAACCTCATCCGAACCCTCGCTCTAGCCCTAGCTGAGTCGCAGGAACCCTAGCTGGAACCCTCCACGGAAACATCACGCAAACGCGAACCCTAGCCGCCGTCTCAACTCTGAACCTGACCCGAGCCCTAGCAGCTCTGGTCCCAGTGCCAGCCCTAGCCCTGGACCTGACCCTAGGCCTTTCTGGAATGCGAACCCTAACCCTCCATCGAATCCGAACACTCCATCGAATCCGAACCCTCCCCGTAGCCCTACCCCTCGCTCTCACGCTTGGGCTGGCCCTGATCCGAAGTCTCATGCTAAACCTAGCGAGAGTCGTCACCCTCCTCCTCACGCTCGGTCTGGTGACGACCGAAAAAGCGTCTCTGGACCTGGCCTCAGCCCTGGCCCTATGCCTAGCGGTCACAGGAACCCTCACCAACACCCAGACCCTAGCTCTAGAGCTAACATGAACCCATACCCAAACCCTAACCCTCAGCCTCAAACTAACCCTAACCCTCAGCCTCAAGCTAACCCTAACCCTCAGCCTCAAGCTAACCCTAACCCTCAGCCTCAAGCTAACCCTAACCCTCAGCCTCAAGCTAACCCTAACCCTAACCCTCAAACAAACCCTAACCCTAGGCATAGCACGAACCCTCAACCTTAGCTCTCACACTATACCTAGCCCTCGGTGAAACTGTCAGCCTCATCCTCAACCGAAACATCACCTTAGGTCTCACCCTCACCCTCACCCTAACCCTCCTAACTCCACCAAATGCTACTTAGCCATGACCCTAGGTCTCAC